>JZKD02S1672804.1:1047145-1095395 GCA_000966675.3 Picea glauca
AACCCAGAGAATTTACCATGGCGTCAAACCATTCTACCCTGCAGCCATAAGGATTTGAAAGTGGTGACAGTCTTGGGAAGCTTCAAGAATTGGCTCAGCGGGAGCAGGTGCTATGATGGGAGCCAAGACAGGTAGGTCTGCTTCACGAATTGGCTCTGCAGGAGCAAGAGCGAAGGGGGGTTCAGGAGCAATGAGAGGTGCAAGAGAGCGTTGCAATCCGGAGTGTGGTCAGAGTGGGGAATTTCCTTGCCCCTAGAAGCATACCAGGAGGCTCCTTGCCTTGGTTTACATCAAAAATGGGGCATGGAGAGGGGGGAGGATATCTCGGTGTAGAGGACGCAGAGTCGAGTGACCAGGGAGCTCCAGATATGGAGAGGGAGAGATCTAAGGTTTGAGAGAGGGAGAATGCTCCCGTGCTTGGAGGATGGGGCACAAAAACAAGGGAGAGGAGATGGCCTGTGACATGATGTCGCTGGGAGCATGCGAGGGACGTCAATCTTGAATGCTCTGAAGGGTGGTGGCATTGGAGCTTAAATGCTGAGGTGACGTGCTGGGGGGGGGGGGGGGTTCCCATCGTTTGCAGGTTGGCTGGCGGTCGGGCCGGGGGGCCCCCCCGGGGCTTTTCCTCCCATATTCCAATGAACCACCCCACCCGGGGGCTGGTATTTGGTGTTGGATATTTATCTCCAAGCTATCACAAAGGGATGAGAGGAGGTGGAGGAGGGTGACAATGAAAAGTCCCCTTCCTTCAGATCAACACCATGATTTGCTAGCAAGTCGGCCACTTGGTTGGCCGATCTTCTGACGTGGGAAGGTGAGATTACCCAATTAGGTTGAAGAATGGATTTGATTCTAAGGAGTCCATTCATAAGTGTCTAGCTGGGGGAGATTTTTTCTGGAAGAGATGACCAAGGAGATGGATGAAAATTTGTGAATCTCCTTCAGCAATGATGGGGAAGAGCTCATGATCTTTAGCTACTTGTAGACCTATGAGGAGTCCCCATATTTCCACTGCGTTGTTGGTGTTGTGCCCCAGGTTTCCCACTACAATGTGGAGGATTTCTCCTTTTGTGTTGTGGATGACTGCTCCATAGCCTCCCGGTCTTGGATTTCCTTTGTAGGCTCCATCAAAATTCAGTTTATGGTACCCTATTTCTGGTGTCTCCCATTTTGTGGGGCTAGACTTGCGGTGTTCTTTGTTGTTCATGCAAGTTGGCAAGGAGTGTAATTGAAGTTGACAGACGTTGAGGATGATGCTCTCATTTGTTGGGAAATTCCAGTCCTGGTTAGTCCAGGGGTGGAGAAGGAGTGATTCTCTGATGTTGGAGTGAATAATGGCCCAAACCTCCTCCCAGTTTTTGGTGACTGATTTTCTTCCATATTTCAAGAGGATGAAGCCTGGTAAGAGTCACCAAATTTTCTTGAGGATAGGGGATGGAAAAATTGAGGCATGCCATCCTGCTAAAGTTTCAAGTATGCCTATACAATTTATGTCTATGGTTCTCATGAGGCTAGTGCCGTGATCCCAAATATTTGAACTGTAGTAACAATGATTTAGGAGGTGATTTTTCATTTCTTCCTCTGAACCACATAGCTAACACCAAGAAGGGCCAATTAATCCCCTTTTCCTTAAGTTATCCCATGCGAGAATGTTGTTGTGGGAAGTTATCCAGAGGAAAGTGTTGATTTTTGGCCAAGAATTTGTTTACCAAACTTTTCTCCAGACTTCCTCTATTGGTAGTGAACCATGTCCCGCTTTGAGTCGGTAGGCCTCCTAAATGTTGAAAGTTCATGTGGAAGTATGTCCCCAGCTGAGGATGGTGTTCCCCTGTTGGTTTATAATTTTCCTTGCGTCCAGATGAGCCAACAATGGTTGGATTTTTATTTTGTTGGGGATGTTCAAGGCCTCGTGGGTGTTTTTCCAGGTGTGCCAAATATCACCATTTCATGCTAGGTTCCAATAATCTTCTACTTTAATAAGGCCTGCTTATTTCATGTGGGAGATGAGGGTGCTCATTATCGGATCCATTTGTAGGGCTGGGAGTTGTTGCCAAGAGTCACTCCAAAAGAGGGTTGAAGTTCCTTTTTGAAGTTCCCAGAAAGAGTGGTCTGTCATGAGTCCCCTGTTGTTCCTGGATGCATTCTAGATGAGCGAGCCTGGGCATTGCCCATTCCATTTGATGAGTTCTCTTTCCGGGGTTGTGGGGGTATATTTTTTCCTCCAAAGGCAGGCCCACAGATCGTGGGGTCTCTTTAACCATCTCCACTAAATTTTCACACTAAGGATCTTGTTGAGGAGGGTGGGGTCTCTGAGGCCTATCCCCCCTACTTTCTTTGGTTTGTAGACTTTTTTCCAGCTTACAAGGGTTATTTTGATTCCTTCTTTAGTGCCCTGCCAAAGAAATTTCCATTGTATGTTTCTCAGGGTAGTGAGGATGAAGTTCGGAGCTGCCATGGATGAGAAGGCATAGACCGATAGATCTTGAAGTATAGACTTAAGGAGGATGAGGTAGCCAAGCAGATTGAGGGAGCGAAAGGTCCACAACGAGAGACGTTTGCGGAATTTGGAGAGAAGAGACTCCCACGATAGATATCTTAGCGGGTTATCTATAAGGTTGATTCCTAGATAGGTGGAAGGAAGGGTACTACGAGTTAAACCCAGTAGAAGCGTGAGATGGTTTTGGATCTCCGGAGGTGTATTGAAAAAGAAGACCTATGATTTGGAAAGGTTCACCTCCATGCCTGCGGCTTCACATAAGAGTGTGATGAAGGATTTGATGCAGATGGATTCTTTAGCTATGGGCACTCCCATTAAGAGGAGATCATCTACGAACTGACTGTGTGAAATGGGGAGAGAGAATTCATGGGGGGTGAGACCAGAGAGGGATTGATCCGAAATGGATGCTTTGATGGTGCGACTGAGTCCTTCCGCCATGATAATGAAGAGGAAGGGGGAGAGCATGTCCCCTTGTCTTATGCCTCTGGTAGGAGAGAAAGGTCTTGAGGGAATGCCATTGATCAGGATGGAAAACAAGGCTGAAGAGGTGAGGTTGATTATCCAGGAGATCCAATTGGGTTCAAAACCAAAGGCAAGGAGAGTAGATTTTAAGTAACTCCAACTTAATTTATCAAAGGATTTTGAGAGATCTAGTTTTAGGAGCATACATGGGGATTTTTTCGAGTGGAGCGAGTGGATTACTTCATGTGACAAGATGACACTGTCCAAAATTTTCCTACCTTCCACATACCCGGATTGTTCCTACGAAATTATGAACGGTAAAATGGGTTTGAGACGAGTAGCGATGATCTACGTGAGGATTTTGTAGATGACGTTGTTGAGAGCAATGGGCCGAAAATGGGAGGGGGAAGTGGTGTGGTTTTCCTTGGGAATGAGTGTGAATAAGGTGGAATTAAGGGCTTGGAGGACTTGTCCTGATCTTCTTGAGTCCTCGATTATTTCCCATACATCTGTTCGGATGATGCTCCAGTAGTGGTGGAAGAAATCTGGAGCGAACCCGTCCGACCCTGGATCTTTACCTATGGGGGTATCCCTTAGGTATTGATCCACATCCTCATGAGTTATTGGTCTCATTAGGGTCTCATTCTACTCTTTGGTGACCTGCTTGGGAATGTTCTTGAGGATGGTCTTGATTGCACGGGACCGATCTACAAGGGGTTCTGAGAGAAGGTTTTTATAGTAGGAGAGCATTTCCTTTTCAATGTCAGTGTGTTGTTGAATTTCCATTCCTTGATCTGAGACTAGGTGAGTAATGCGATTTGATTGGCACCTCTAGATCATGGATTTGTGGAAGGATTTGGTATTTATTTTACCCTCTTTTAACCATTGGATTCGATATTTTTGTCTCCAAAGGATTTCCTCCTACTCCCTTCTTTTAGCTAGCTAGTTATTCAGATGGGTTTCTTGGTGCTTGAGGGAGTTTGTGATGCCGTGCTTTCTGATTTGTTGGAGGAGGCTTTGAATTTGCTGGTTGAGGTTATCTTGTGCTTGAAATATGTTGTTGAATGTGGATTTTTTCTAAGATTTTAGATGTTGTTTGAGATTTTTAAGTCGTTGTTGGAATCTATACATAGGAGTCCCTGTATGGATAGTTGCCTATTTCCACCATGACTTGATATTAGTTTGGAAGTCTGGGTGTGTCAGCTAGAATTTCTCAAAGCGAAATGGCTTTCTGCCAGGAGTGTCGCTTATGTTGATACTGAGGAGGATCGGCCAATGATCTGAGCCCGGAGAGTCAACGATCGTGGCGTTCCAGGCTAGTCCATCCAGCATTATGGCTTCTGAGATGATGAAGCGGTCGAGTCTACAGGAGACCTGTTGCGCCCCCGGGCGCCTATTGGACCATGTGAAGGTTTGTTGTTTGTACTGACATCTATAAGATTCTGGGATCCTATGAAGCGATTGAAGTGTTGGCTGTCACTTCCCAGAGTGCATGTGCCCCTCTTTTTTTCCTCCAGGCCTGTTATTATGTTGAAGTCTCCCCTGAGAATCCATCTTTGGGGGCTGATGTGATCGGGTAACCAATCCAAGTGATTGAGGAAGGATTCCTTGTCTCCTGGTTTAGTGAGGCCATATACATTTGTAATGTAACCGAGTTTGTTCGAGCCAATGAGGTGAAAAGATGTAGTGATGGTCCATTTGGAGGTGAAGAATCCATCTAGCAGAACTGTGGATGGATTCCAAAGCATTGCTAGACCGCTCTCGGCACCCTTGGCATCGATTACCATGTGATGGGCTTGCTTCCAACATTTTTGAAGCGTAAAAGAGGCCTCCTCTCTCCCGCATTTTGTTTCTTACAATATGAGAATATCTGGTTGATCTTTCTTGATTCTCTCTCGGAGCATAGCTTGTTTATTTTTGGCATTCAAGCCCCTTATATTCCATGATAGAATCTTCATGAGGGTGATGGGGGTTGGAGAGGTGGGAAGTTGTCTGAGATCAGCTGTATCTGACCCGAGTTGACGAGGAATTTCCGGACCTCTTGAATTAGTTGATGCTTCAGTTTTCAGCCTCTTTTTTTCTCATCCTTTGTAGGTTTGATTGGATCCTTTGTTGTTCCCTTTTGAATTCCAAGGTTCGTGTTGGCTCGGGCTAATCCTCCTGCCGAGGAATCAAGAAAGAATTTATGCACTTTACACAGCTGGTCTGGTGGTATGGTGTATAATTGCTGCTTACGATAAGTTTGCTCCAAGTGTGCCATATCAATGCCTGCTAGCTCCTGATCTTCTAGGTCTGTGTCTAGATTACCTATTTCCAAACCAAGTGTGGCGGGAAGGGATGCATCAGAGGGTGGTGGTTGAGAGGGATCTTGGCCTCAATGATCGGGATTTGTTGTGCTTTAGAATTTAGCAGGGTCGGTCCATGGTGTCGTTGAGGAGGAAGGTATGTCTGATGGGGTTTGTAGGACCTCAAAGGAGTTCTTGATTGGGGGTCCAGGGGGGCCTATGGGGTGCCTTTTTGACTTGATGTATGTTATTTTCTGTGACAGGGATGAAACTGTCCTTGGATTTGTTGGGGTATTCCGCAAAGGGTTTGGTGGGATTATTTAAAGGGAATTCCTGGAAGAGATGTCCTTCCTCATGGCATTTTCTGCAGCGAAAGGGGATGTGCTCATAGTCGAGTGTTTGGGACCATTCATCATCCTAGTAATCTAGAGTGATGGCTTCTGGGAGGGGTTTGGATATATTCAAGTAAACACATATATGAGCGTAGGTTGTGTACCCTCTTTGTTTTGTTTCTTCTGAATCCTTGACGTACATGCCGATGGTGTTGTTGATTCCCGCAAGGATCTCTTCCAACCAAAATTTCTGTGGGAGAGAGTAGAGTCTCATCCATACCGGTGCATGCATGAAGTATTCCTTTTCTGGGCTGAATCGTTTTGTCCAGAAGTGGAGGAAGATATCGGTTGGGTTGTAGAAATAAGTTCCTCCTTCAAAGATCTAATTTCTGTCTTCCAGATTATGCAAGATGATGGTAAAAAATCCTTTTGATCCAAGTTGGAGGTCATAGTGGCCTTTGGGCTTCCACCAGTTCTGCATCCATTTGATTAGATATTTTTCCAAGGGCCATAGCCCTAAAAAATTTCCTATCAGAGCGAAATCCCTCAGGTATTGTTTTTGGTCCTCTATTCTGGGAGAGCTGATAATGTATTTTGGAGCGATCATGGCTTGTGGAATGCATTTTCCTGGTTCCCAGGTGCAACTGGTTTTGGTGTGGTTTGCGTCTGGATCAATGTCCATTGGATTTTCCTTCGCCATCTCTTCCTCCATTAGAATCTTTTGCATGCCTTCCGGGAGTTCGAAGGTCGATCTTTTCGTGTGGTAGGAGTCATGCTCCTTAACGGTGACATAATTGTAGGAGGGGGCCTGGGGCTCCCCTCCCTCAGCCTCCATAGGCATAGTAGCTGAGAGAGGCGGCACACGTCTGGTTCGAGGCATAGAACCCTAGCGGATCATTTTACATCCACATAGCGTTTTATGTTTTGTTTTATTGTTTTATATTGTTTTACTTTATTATTTATGTTTTTTTAGTTTTTATTTAATTATGATATGTTCTTTTTGTTTTTATTTAATTTGTTTTTTTGTTTTATTTTATTTATTATATTTTTGTTTTACGTTTTGTTTTATTGTTTTATATTTTTTTTCTTTATTATTTATGTGTTATATGTATTTTTATTTGTTTTTATTTTAATTTTTTAATAATTATTAGTTATTAATATTTTTTGTATTTAAATCTTTTATTAATGTTTTGTATTAAAATAATATTTGTTTAATTTCAATTTAATATTGCACTAACCTATTTTCTAACTTAAACAAACTAACCTAACTACTAATTATTAAAATTATTAATTTAATCAGTTATTAAATTAAACAATATTTTATTTAATTATTTATCCTGGGTTATCTAGCTTTGTTTTATTTAGGGAAGAATGGCGAGAGATCGATGAAGTGGATGGATGGAAAGGGGATTAAAGGCGCAACAATAGATGGGTTGGAAAGTATAAGTGGATGATGTAGCATGAAGATGAGTGAAGGATGATGCAAAATGGAGGGGGAAGCGAGGCAAGTCAACAAGCCAATATCTTCATAATGAGACCAACGAATGATATCTAAATCATCTGTTTCCTTATAATTATAGGACCCTAACACATCGCATGAAGGTGGTTCCTCAAATTTTTATATGATGGGATTAGATATTTTTTGTGGACCAGGGCCTATGATTATGGTAACCCTGAGTCTGCCTCTAAAGGTAAGGAGCCTTTGATCCACATAACTCTATTCACACAAGGAAAATTTGGGAGATGCAATTCATTTCATACCTAAGGGTGTGTTTAAACATTCTCTGTGCAATCATAACTCTATGGATTCTCAAAATTATTCCATTATTAAACATTTGACCCAAACTCCGTGTGTGGTGTCGGCATTGGAAGTACTTCAAAGTTTCCTTTCGCAATGGACTTCATTGTTGTCTTCTCTCAGAGCTGGAAAATCCTCTAACTCTCTGACCATCACACTTGAAAATTTAAATATCAAGTCTCATCTTCCCTATCATGTTTCCTTTATGTTCCAAGTAGTGTACCCCATGAAAACAATCTTTCAGAAAATAGTTGATGAAGGAGCTTCGATGTGTGTCATATCTTTATCACGTTGACAGGATATTGGTTCACCAAAGTATTTAGTGTCATCTCCTACATTGATTACTATGTTTGATGGAAATTATTTTAGACCGCATGGGATTATCCCCTCCTTCCCCATCCATTTGTGGGGAAAAACCATTTCAATGAAGTGAAAGTAGTCGGCGCCCCACTCAAATGCAACCTCTTGTTAGGGAGTAGTTGGACTTATGCTATGTCAATTGTCATATCCTTGATTTTATAAGTTCTATGTTTCCCTAATGAAGGGAAAATTGTTACAATCGACCAGATGTGTTCACGTGTCCAGACTCAGCAACATCAACAAGATCCACAGTGTCGTTGATTCAAAACTCTCAAATCGAAACTGAGAGCATTGGTTTTGGTTTGTATCCTTCTTTTATGGGAACATTCAACTTCTCAACACTAATATCATATATTAACATTGTTCCATATTTCTATCAAAAGTCAATCTTTTCGATCCCCGTGTCTTAGGTGAGTTCTTTTCAAACATCATACTTCGAGGATCCTTAGATTTTACCCTCTCCATCCGCTTTAGTGGAAGGGATTGCACATGCAGAGATGGAGATGCCACTATCTGCAGCTGAAATAACATACTAAGCAATTCAATAGGATACTGCAAATCTTGATCCTACTCCTTCCTGGAAAAAATAGGTGGATTATTTTTCAGAGTCCGTTTGGGCCCTGAATTCTTCTAACTTGCATGATTTCCTTGATATTATTTTTCCTTCCAACAAGGCTATACTTAAAGAAATGACTAGGCCAGAAAATCCCTGGGATGACTTACACCATAGGTCCTACTTCCTCCTAGAGCTTAGTAAGGTCGAGAAGGGAGAATTCTGATTGACTTTGACTAGAGGTGATGATCATCCTATGAAACCATGAAATAATCATGGTGTGTATGTTGAGGGAAACATGGATAATATTTTAGAAATAATTCCAATCAACATCTCTCGAACCCCTGACATCATGGAAAATATGTTCATTGACATGGGCTACTCTTTGGAGGAGGTCTGCACATATACTACCCTGTTCAAGGAATTTTGTGATGTAATTTCCTATTATTATGAAGAAATGTAGGGAATAGACCCTCGAATCATCAAACATGAGATAAGAACATATGAAAATGCCAAACCTGTTTGACAAAAGTTATCACTAGTTAACCCTAGAAAGGCGACGATGATTAAGGAAAAGGTAGAGAAATTTCCTAAGGATGGCTTCATATATTCAATTCCCCTTACATAATGGGTTTCAACTCCCATTTTAGTTGATAAGAAGCAAGGAATCATTCATGTTTGCATGGATTTCTGGGATGTGAATAAGGATTGTCCAAAGGACAACTTTCCCACACCATTTATTGATCAGATCATTAATGAGTGTGAGAGAAGCGAGATCTTTTCTTTAATGGAGAGATTTTATGGCTATAAACACATCTAGATCTAGCTTGAGGACCAACATAAGATGGCCTTTATATGTCCTTGGGGTACATTTTCCTATCAAAAGATGTCTTTTGGCCTTAAAAATGTTGGAGCTATGTTTCAGTGGGCTATGTCATTTTCCTTTCACGATCTCAAGCATATTTTTGAATCTTATTTTGATGACCTTGTCGATTGCTATCATAAGAGAGAAAGTTATCCAAGTCATTTTTGGCTTGTTTTTTAGAGATGTCGGTATTATTGTATTCACCTGAATCCTAATAAGTGCATCTTCTGTGTTTTCTCAGGGAATATTTTAGGCTTTATTATTTCCAATAAGGGGATCATGGTCAATAATTTAAAGGTTCAAGAAATACATCAGTTGCCTCCCCCACAAAATATTCGATAGCTTCAAAGTTTGTAAGGAAAATCTAATTTCCTTCATTGGTTTATCGCTAACTATGCTGACATCACCAAGGGATTCATGTGCTTGTTGAATAAGGGGGTCCCTTTTATCTGGGATGAATTTTCACAACGATCGTTCAACATGCTAAATAAAAATTTTGTTTCTGTCCCATTGCTTAGTCCCCCGAACTACAAAAAATATTTCTTGTTATATCTTGTAGCATCCAAATCTATTGTTGGGATGGTTCTAGTTCATGAAGATGATGCACTCCAGGAGAACATCATTTACTACCTCATTCGCAGCTTGGTGGGTCCCGAACTTAACTACTCACGTGTCGAGAAGCTAGCTCTGGTAGTTATTCACGCTATCCATACGATTTAAAACTACATTTTATTGCACAAGACTATTGTGATATCTAATGTCAATCCATTCCAATATATCCTAACTCAACGTATTTTGGGGGGAAAATATAATAAATGAATTTTCATATTGCAGGAGATTGAATTGGAATTCATTTCCTCCAAGTCCAAATTTTTTTTAGTATTTTCCAAGATTATGTCAGAGTTTCCCGGGGAGGATAAGGGCACCATTATCAAAAACTCATTTCCCGATGAGAGTATTTTCCTAATCTCTTCCAATGACCCTTCGTATGGGGACATCCTCATATATATCCAAACTTTGAAGTTCTCTTCACATTATTCATGAGATGAGTGGCGATGTATTTTCCACCATGCAAAGAATTATCTCATCATAATTGACACTCTGTATCACTAGGGGGTTGATTCGATTCTCTGTTGTTTCTTAAATCATGAAGAAGCAGAGAGTGTGTTTAATGATTTCCACAGTGGAGCATGTGATGGTCACCCTTCTGGGTTCGAGACAACCCAAAAAATTATGCGCATCAAATAATTTTGGTCGATGATCTTCAAATATTGTATCAAGGTGGTCAAAAAGTGTCACCTTTGTCAAGTGTTTTCTCAAAAAATGTGGGCACATCCTACTCCTTCATTTATGGTTATTTCCATCAACCCCTTCACCAAGTGGGGGGTATATTTCACGACATGCAACCCAACCTCGACTATGGGCAATTGATAGGTTATTGTGGTTTTCGACTACTTTACAAAGTGGGAGGAGGCCATGTTAACATTTGAAAATCACTGTGAGAATGCAATGATTTTCATATTCAATCAAGTCATTATGAGGTTTGGAGTTCCAAAATAGATTTTCACTGATCATGATAATCACTTCCATAACTGAATGATGTCAAATATAGCATCAAAGTTAGGTTTCAAGGAGGAGTATTTGTATCCTTAATACCCTCAAGTGAACAATAAAGTAGAGGCTAGTAATAAGTCCCTCAAGACCATACTTCAATGGACTATTGTTGGCATAGGGGCAGACCCAAGGTTCAACGCTACAACAACGCACCAACAAAACCCTAACTATCAAATCTTTCGGCAACACCTGCGAAGCAGATGAAGTCTCACTCGAGGTAGAGGCAAGGGTGGTTGTAGGACTCAAGTGTCTGGACCCTTAGCTGGGACACAGATCTGTGATTGGAATACTTAACAGAGTACTCAGTAGTTAACATTCATCAATATCCAGTTCTTAGTTACAACGCAGTTAAACCCTACTTACAAAGCATCGTAGTATTCAACCAGATCTAGCATCTAACAACACTTAGCATGAAAGATCATATCCTAACAAATTCAGACACTGCAAATATGTATACAAGTCAGATCTAACATCCATATACATGATTAAGCACAAAGCATCAATAGATCTATCTATCTATAGCAAATCACTAAGCACATTAACATATAAGCACATCAACACATTGCACAAAGCAGAGCAACACAACATATACGTGGTTCACCCCCTCCCTAGGGCTACGTTCACCAACTCTTTATCTTCTTTATTAGCTTATGTTAATCAGGTACATGCATAGAGCCTCAAAAACCCTACTCCGCATAGGACATGAGATCTACGCGCACCTCGCCAGATCCTCCTTCCCCGAGCTAGGATACAACACTAAGCCTTCTACACTCACTTGCACTCAGCTCTGCAAGCTTCACACAGTATGCACAGAGCACTTACAATCCTTTGATCACATAGATCGATCACTAACACTTAGCACATTGGCCTAACATCACATAGATGCCCCACTCCTTACATTGCCTAGACATCTATTTATACTTTACAAAATAGGCCTAAACATGGGTAAACCCATGGGCCGACATCCCTATACCCGTTACATAATCCCAAATCCTAAAAATGACCCAAAAAGGGGTCGAGATCCCGTGATCTCTGCTTTGTCTTGCGCTCCACCTTCGACAGTCTGTCAAAGTCCCAAAATAGGTCAAACTTGACCAAGGATCTCCCAAAACTTGGTCAAGGGCCAATAGGCCCCCAAGACTCACCTGTGACTCGTCCTGAGTCACTCTGGCATGGGTATTTCTACTTCAAAAACCTCGAGCTGCTTCAACTTGTTGTTATGCCACAACCTACTATTTAGCGAACTCTTGGATGACTGCGTCATTGACAAGTCCCTATAGGTGTTGTTCAGCTGCAGTGACAACCTGCTCGATTTCTGCTCCTAGGCCTTCGACCTCTATGAATAATTGGTAAGCCTTATCTTGTACAGGTTGGAGCCTCTGATTTACTTCCATAACTCTGCTTTGGATAGTGTGGATATGGTGTTGGGCGGTGCATTGCTCTTGGGATTGCTTCATTCTTTCCACAACTGACAAGGGCTTCAACTGTGCCTGTATTGTCTCTACTTGCTACTTTGCATCCTGGAGCTATGCCTTCAGTTCTTGCAATTTTGGGTTCTCAGTGATTTGCTCATATGTCTAGGCACTACGATTACTCAGCTTCTTTCATTCCATGGAAAGGGCCTTTATCCTTCCAACTACGCTCCGAGTGGTTGCTTCTCTTTGATCCCTTACATACTGCGGAGTCTCAAGCACTGTGCAGAGCTCTAAGTCTTCTATGCGTTGTTGTAACTGTTGAATAGATTCTGTGAGCTTCTCTACTTCCTACGTGACTTGGTCCTCTGCCTTTATTTCTAAGACTATCACAGAGTGAAGTTCTTTGTTGACCGCTTCTTTCACTTCGAGTTTCTCCATGAGAAACTGTTCTTTTCCTTGCTACATCTGTTCTTTTTCTTCATCAAAATTCACTTGGAGAGAAATATTTTCCTGTTCTGCAGTGTTGTGTTGTTCTACGAGTACGCCTTGCACTTGCTTCAAGGCCTAGGTGGCTTGTTCTGTTTCTTCTTGTGCTCTTCGAAGACGATCTTTGAGTGTATCAGCTAGTCTGTGGAGTTGGGTTGGCTCATCTCCCAACTTTGGTTCTCCCGATGGCAGGGGCGCAGTGGAGACTGCACGGCTAGACTGAAGGGCCTGTTGTACCCCTCGGAGTTCGACTCTAATTCTATCATACATTTCTTCCTACTTGGCTTCTTGTTTCTCTACTATTTCCAGTGAAGTGTCGTTCAGGGATGCTATGATGAAGTCAAAATCATCGGAGGTGAGGACAGTCTGCATCTTGGTCATGGTGGCTTTCGATTTCTTCCGGGAAGATGGTTTCAGGGGGGAAACCTTCCTCTTCTTCAAGGGGTCAACCCTGTCTCTGGGTGGTGTAACTTCGCTTGGCTTCTTTTCAGCTTCTTCTTCGTCACCACCTCCTCGATCAGGTGACATTGAAGCAGTCTTTCCTGAGGTGATGCTTAAATTTTGGACTTCCTCAGTCTTCTTGGGTGTATTATGTTCTTTATGAGTGTCCTTTGGGATGTCAAGATCAAATATCTCTGTAGGGTTGGCAGGGATAAGGAGGTCAGCAGACCATTCCTTAGTTATCTCCTCAAGGTATTCTTCTGTAAGTTTATAATATGACTGGAGATTCTCTTTATGTTCATCTTCTCGCGTTGTAATGTAGATGATGTGCCGATATGCACTGAACATCATCAGGGGTCATAACCTCTATAAGGTGTTTGGAGTCATGCGAGGCTCAACTTTGATGGCTCTTTTTAGCTGGAGGTAATATGTATGAAAAACAACATTCGACCGCCACTG
The DNA here is from genome assembly GCA_000966675.3 of Picea glauca. NCBI lineage: Eukaryota > Viridiplantae > Streptophyta > Pinopsida > Pinales > Pinaceae > Picea > Picea glauca. The sequence continues at coordinate 1,060,713 of JZKD02S1672804.1, forward strand.
TTTGTTCATATCACTCGAATACCAAAGGCTAGCGAACTTCGCAGCAAGTGGTTCGAACGACTCTATGTGTGGGAATGTTGCACGTTCTGACATCTTCCAGGAAACAAATGTAATGAGGATCAGGAGCCAGCTGAAATGAAATTCATAACCCTGATCATGTGCTTCTCGGAAGTCTAGTTCCAATTGGTTAACTAGGTACTTCGCCCAGTTCATCTGTAGACCTTCCACGGACTTCCTCGCAAGTTCAACGACAAAGCTGATGACCTGCATAGGTTGGTTCTTCCTTACTAACTTTCCAGCTATCAGTTGACAAGCTAGGCACACTGTGCCACTCTGGATGGAATATACCTTGTAGCCGCTTGTTCCCTTCTCCACATCACCATATGTATACTTGATCTTTTGTGCCAGCGCACGATCTACGGCTTTTCCTGTATAAAAATCCTATGGGTCGGGTCCTTGCATACTCAATCCTTTGATCTTGTGGATCAACGTTGGGTCAACTGTAATACGTCGGTCTATCCATAAGTAGCTGCCATAGTAACATGACAGTAGCAACTTGACACATGTGTTGAAGTCCCGGTGTCTTCCGAAGTGTGGGATCTTCATGACATTTAGCAAGGTGGACTGCGCGAGGTTCATTTTCCATGGCTTGGAAATTATCTTTGGATTCTTTCCCTTTGTTCTGGTTAGGTACTTGTAAGGGGCGAGCATACCATAGATCTTGCAATCTCCGAGGTTGAAGTCACTGAACTTCAATGCTGTGATCTTATCCTGCTGTGCGTGAACTGCGCATATCCCCTTCAGGAGGTTTACAGTGACCATGGTGTCCTCGAAATATCTTGCCACACTATCATGATTCTTTGCGCCAACCAAAGGCGGGATGTAATCAGGCAATATGGTTGGAATCATCTTTGCATTTGCTAGGTCATCTTTGTTCTTGGTTCTCTTTTCTACTGAGGGTCGGGATGATCTGGCTCCATGAGCAGTCGACGGAGAGGCTTGCAGTCCTCTCGTTGATGACTCTTGTATACCTATAGACATTGACATTACTCATTCAGTCATGAGGTCGATGAGAAATTCTTCGACAACTTTCTCTGCAACACTAAACTCGTCTGACATACATGCTCGGGGTTGGAAATCTCGGGTTCGACGAGTAATTTATACACTACAATGGGATAGAGGAAAATAACACAATGATCATTGTGTAAAATCAACGAGTCTATGGGCTCAGGTTCATGGTTAGAAAAAGTGTTCTCGGTGCATGGCGTGATGGGATAAATAGATAACTTGGCAATGGATCTCTTGCAATGGGTGAGAAGCCTTCATTAACTATGTTCTATCCGTTATGGTGTGGTCCAACAGTCTGGTGGAGAACCATAAATTTATTTCTACCCGTTCGAAGGGTCGGCCTACCTGTTATATTGTTCCCAACGGCTATATTGCTTCACTTTGGCGAAGTCCCATGTGGCATTGTTCTGTTATCTTGACGAAGCTCCAATTTTGCAATTTTTCTCTCTGCGAAGTTCCCTCTGGAACCTTCTGTAACTTTTCTATCTTAGTTCTCTTCTTACTTAGCTTTCTTTCCTTCTTTCCAGTGAGATTCATATCGGTATTCCTTTTTCCATTTTGATTCTTATCTGCGTTTGGCATAGTTACTTCGCGCTATTGAGATTCTTTCCTAAGATTCGAGGGTGATACTTATTATTTATCTGGAATAGGAACTGCAATCTTCTGTGGGTCTTCTAGTGTTCTTGCAACTTCGACATTCAGTTCTCTGGTGTTAGATAGCTTTCATCTATTCTTTTGTTCTTCAATCAAGTGTGTGATCCTTCTAGTCATGAAATCTTTTAACTCTTGTTTCTTCTACTCTAAAACTTCTTCTTCCTCCTTCCTTCTGGCCTGATCTCTTTCAATCCAAGGTTTTCTGAGAAACATAGTAAATGAAGCGCTATCCTCAATAAATTTAACAACTTCAAATTCTTCCTCTGTCAAATTTCCATTGGAATTCATAGATATTTGGGTGAGCTTTCCACATACGTCTATCGTATTTCCTCTAAATAGTATTATTCCTCCCAATGAAGGAGTCATAACAGGCTTCCCTAAAAGTTCCCAAGTTCTTTATGTCATGATATTCACCTATGTTTCCTCATCTAGAACACAGTCAATGTCAAAGTCTCCTATTCTTCCTTCTATGCATGCTTTTTCTTTGAATATCTCTAATAAGCTGACATGTCAGTGGTCATTCAGGGTCTCCTTTATCTGTAGCAATACTTTCTCTAATTCTTTCTGGGGTTCTTCCATAATCGTAGTTTCTGGATCTGCCTTAGGGTTTTCTTGTCTCATGTTCATTCCTTCAAGCTTAGCAATCATTCTAGGGAAATCCAATAATTCATGGTCCATAGCTTTGCAACAAAGACAACTAGTTCTTCTCCCAGGGCACTCCTTAGAAAGGTGTCCCAGTTTTATGCAACTGTGACAGAGGGTTAATCCTCTCTTTCTTTTAAATGATTCCCAATTCTTCCTACACTGCGCGCTAGGATCATAGTAGCTAACCTGGAAACATTTCTTTCTAGGATCCTGCCTCCACTTGTTAGTCCAAACATTCTTTCTATGCATAGGTATAACATATCTTTCACTATTCTTATTAGATCTAAGCATGTCAAACCTTATTTCATCTATTAGTGCCCTATTTTTCAAGCTAGAACATAATCTATCAAACATACCTAGATCCATATTGTTGAAACAAAAATTTCCACTTATCTTACTTCTACAGAGCACAAAGATTTCAGATCTAGAAATTTTCACTATTATTACCTTTATCAAAGTACAGAGCTTCCAGATCTTACCTCTTTTCTTCAGATATGACCTCTTTTCTTGGCACAAAGATTCATAGGTCAGGTGGAATGATGCACACTAGGGAAACATATCTACGCATGGAGCTTTCACAGATTTGGGTCAGAGCTTTGCACAAAGCTTCTTCTTCCTCAGTTCCCAGCAATCACAGTTTTCGGTCGGATATTTTCACAAAGATTCTTCTTCCTCAGTTCCCAACAATCACTGTTTCAGGTCTCGGCAACGGAACCATTTGTTGGCACAGGGGCAGATACAACGTTGAATGCTACAACAACGCAACAACAAAACCCTAACTACCAGCCCTTTCGGCAACACCTGCGAAGCAGATGAAGTCTCACCTGAGGTAGAGGTAGGGGTGGTTGCAGGACTCAGGTGTCTGCAACCTTATCTGGGACACAGATCTATGATTTGAATACTTAACATAGCACTCAACAGTTAACATTCATCAATATCCAGTTCTTAGTTACAACGCAGTCAAGCCCTACTTGCAAAGCATCGCAACATTCAACCAGATCTAGCATCTAACAAGACTTAGCATGAAAAATCAAATCCTAACAAATTCAGACACTGAGAATATGTATACAAGTTAGATCTAACATTCATATACATCATTAAGCACACAGAATCATCAGATCTATCTATCTATAGAAAAGCACTAAGCACATTAACATATAAGCACATCAACACATTGCACAAAGAAGAGAAACACAACATATACGTGGTTCACCCCCACCCTAGGGATACGTCCACCAACTATTTTTCTTCTTTATTAGCTTATGTTAATTAGTTACATGCACAAAGCCTAAAAACCCTACTCCACATAGGACAAGAGATCTTCGCGCACCTCGCCAGATCCTCCTTCCCCGAGCTAGGATACAACACTAAGCCTTCTACAATCACTTGCACTCAGCTCTGCAAGCTTCACACAGTATGCACAAAGAACTTATAATCCTTTGATCACATATATCGATCACTAGCACTTAGCACATTGTCCTAACATCACATAGATGCCCCCCTCCTTACATTGCCTAGACATCTATTTATACTTTACAAAATAGGCCTAAACATGGGTAAACCCATGGGCTGACATCCCCATACACGTTACATAATCCCAAATCCCAAAAAGGACCTAAAAAAGGGTCGAGATCCCACGATCTCCGCTTTGTCTTGCGCTCCACCTTCGATAGGTTGTCGAAGTCTCAAAATAGGTCAAACTTGACCAAGGATCTCCCAAAACTCGGTCAAGGGACAACAACTATCAATGCAATAAAATCAAATTGGCATTTGATTCTTTATATTGCATTATGGGAAAACTGAACTTTGATCAATACTATTACATTCTTTTGAGCTTTCCAAATCATACATGGGGTGGATGCAGTCCTGTCAATTGATTTTGAAATTCCCTCATTGAAGTTTGTTATTGAGATTCTTCTTGACGTGTTAGAGTTAGAAACATGTCTTGTTTGCTTGGAGCATCTTGATGAGCAACATCGTGATGCTACCACAACGAACGAGGCACACAAGAAATGTGTCAAGATTAAATATGATAAGTACATCCTCTCCCACATATTTTATGAGGGATATCTTGTCTTGGTATACGATTAGGTCACAAACGCATTGGGGGAAGGAAAATTTAATATGATGTGGCACGACCCTTACATTGAGAGGAATTCCATATGGAAAGGAGATTATGAGATGGAATATTATGAGGGTAATGTGTTATTGGAGCCCAGAAATGGGCTCTACCTCAAGAAGTACTATGCTTGAGAATTGATGCTCGGACATCTTCCTTTGTAATTATTGTATATTGGTAATATTTAGAACTGGTTTTTATTTTTTCTTTTTCTTTTCAATTTTCTTATCATCCTTCTGCTTGGTTGGAAGATGTCCCAAGTGTCTTTTATTCATAGCATTCACAAATGGTGCTAGAAGTAATACTCATAACCTTTCTTCCACCTCTTGGGTGATTTGCTCTCCCATGGGCCAGTTGGCGACTTCCTGAGGCACTTGTCTTGGGCCAATGCCAAACAATGTGGCTGAGTATAGTGTCATGATCAAGCTTCTTAGAGACGCCATTTTTCATGATACTCAATCTCTCAAAGTTAGTCTCGTTTCCAAATTGGTGGTGTCTAAGTTGAATGGTGAAAACTGTGTCTGAGATCCCATGATTCTCCAACGACTCCTTTGGGTACATATTTTGTAATGTTCTTTCGATTACATTACGTATGTGCACATGTGTAGAGGTTCTAATCTTGTGTTTTATTCCTGTGCTAATTATTTATTACACTGACATTCATTTCATACTTAAATACAAAATCATGTGCGCGCACACACATAAATGAATATAAATAATCATTTCACATATTTGATATAAGTAATTTTGACAAAACGTTGTATATATTATTAAAGTATTCATTAAGTAAACAATTGTGGGTCGATTTTACAAAATATGGCTTATAGCCCCTAATTTATATCACTATAGGATGGTACAATAAATACATAACATATATGATGCAGGACCTTCCCTGTTGTGTGTCTCATGGTAGCACACAACGATGTTGGACATACGCTGAAAATTTTGAACCTAGACCCATTTTATCCAACGATGTGTCTCTACATTTTCTCCGGAAAATCCCCAATCTGCACCATTGGGACCTGTTGAGTAAGACCGTCTAGGTTCCTCTGGATATTATGCAAAACTATGTCTACATCCCCTCTGCGATGGTTTCCGATACATCCTCTGCATCTATCACTAGGTTATCCGTCCGATCATTTTGTTCTGATATATGTGCATTCAAAATATTATTTTAGAATTACGATTCATGCCAAAAATATGTTGTTTTTGGTTTACTTCTTGAGTTATGTGTTAAATAAAATACATAAAATTTTTATAACTTACAAAATCTAAAAAGTGTTACCTATATCACCATGTGTGGCATCTAGCGGTATGGGCATGTCTGAATCCATGTTGAAGTTTATCCCCTTATATAGATAGTCGTCAATAGCTATGATATCGTGTGCCCACCAATGAGAGAAATCATCAATATCATAGGTGCTTGACAATCAAACGCCCCTCATCCACCGCATCAACTTTGTCCAATGAATCAATGCTGGATCTTGAAGTCTATATTCACGAGTAAAGACTCACGGGTTGATCGTTGCTACTCTCTCAAAAACGAAAGTGAAAATTATGCTACCATAGAAAAATAATTTAATGTTTCTGAGATTACATTATGTGAGTTGTGTTTACATGCACATCAATCATGATGAGATCCAGTCATATATTTTCAACCTCAAACATTCCACAACATAATACATTTTCTTTTGTGATGCTTGATGGAGTGTTGTTGATCCTGAAATTCTAGCGATGGTGCACAAGATATTTTTTATCCTCAGACTCTCTATACTGCAAGTTGGGACTTGACTCCCAACTTTCGAGGATCCCGGGGCACAAGTGGTGGCTATATACTCTTCAATAGTCATTCCTCATTTTCCTCGAGTCCTGAGGTTTACTGCATCACCTCGATGGGAGAATCTGGTTATGAAATATATATCTTCTACCTCTAACTTTAGAGGTTGTTCATTTAACATGAAGGCATCAACATCTAGTTCCTACTAGTTTATTAGAACCTGTAGCGATCATTTTTTATCTCTCATATTGATCATCTTGAAAACATTTCTTGATTTGCATCTCTGGAGGGATTCCAAATCCTTCGAGTAATATACAACCTGATTACCAATTTCCTCATGCTCTCTTCCTCGTAATTCAATCACCATCCTACTATTTTTTTATCAAGTAAAGGGATTAGAAATTCATTTTTTTCACTTTATACAGGAATGCACACGGTCAACAGTGAGGAAATTCACATATCTACGTAGCATTTATTAAATTAAAAAGTGTATAGGGTTTCTTGTATGCACCCATTTCAAAGTAGGGAACATAAATGCCCACCCCTTTTAAAATTTGAAAAAACAATCAAATTTATGAGATAAACTATAAAGTGGATGGATGAAAATGAAGAGAAGGAAGAGGTCTCTTACCTGGTATTGATGGTCACATCCATAATCATCTACAAAAGTTCGAGTGTAATTTGCACCAACTTGCACTATTTTGGGTAAAAATGAAATGACATGGTAGAAACTCAATATTTCCACTATTTAATCAAAATTATTTATCCACTTAACTACAAATTTTTTATGTCACTATGATTTTATTCCTAATGGACTAACTTTCAAGTGTATAAGACATTTAATGGTGCAATGTTTCAGGAAGGATGTCATACCAAGATGTTTTCACCCTTTGAGTTCATACTGAACTCTTGGTAGGTAATGTTTTGACTTATTGGCATATAGGGTGGGGAATTTTCCACCTTTCATATTTCATACTCAGTGACTTTATACATTTACCTTAGGGTTGATACCACTCACTTGCGACACAAACATTTCCCGTTGAATATAAGTGTAATCTTGTTTGTGGTAGAGCCTATCGTTCATGAGTGCCCTAGGTAGAACCTTTTTTTGCCTTTCAGTGCCCATGATGAAGTATTTTCATAGGATCGGGAGCCTTATTTAGTCCCACCATGACATTTCATTGAAACCTCATTTTTATTCTCAATCTATTTTCTAGATATTACCCATGGGCCTCCCACATTTTGCATTAAGTTCTAACCACATTGCATCTTTACTGCTTGCGCTTTTCAGCCTAATGTTGGCTTCAACTTGTTTTGGTTTAGCCTCTTACTTATGCATTCTTATTAATTTCTAGCCTTGCAATATTTTCCTTTTTGAATTGACTCTTTTATCCCAGGAGGAAACAATCCCCCGAGTGTCCATATCCTACACATGTTTCCTTGCAATGATCATAGGTATGTTCCTTACACCTAGAACTAGTTTTCTTTCCCATGAAATTCCTTTTGTCCACTCTACTTTAGAATTATTTTGTTCTTTTTAGTATTTCCATTATGAAAAAGACCAAAAAATAAAATAACAGAAAAAGAGGATGGGAAAGAGTCTTCTCTTCAGTATTTTGGCAGCAATCGAGTCGTGCTTGAACAATGCACAAAGTTTTGAGTCTATTGTTTCAATAGTTTGGGTTTAGTATTGATTTAGGAAGATGATTTAGGAAGATGAACTAGTTACACCGAGATTTTACTCCTATGACTAGTTATTCTTCTAGTCACTATGGAGAGTTTATCGATGCCTCCTGTGTCATATACTTTTATTGTTGTTCACCCTTGAGTCTATGTTTTCCAAGTCACTTTTTTGTCGTGGTTTGGTTCAAGGGAAGTTCCAACATATATTGGCCAGTCCTCAAAATTATTGACGTTGTATGCCATCCTTCTCATTGTCAAGTACTTCTCAGAATCAACAAAATGTGTTGTCCTATATTCATGCTACTATGGAAGGTCCTCATTTAATTCCTACTAGCGCGTCAACTCTTATCGATGACGACACATTTCTTTGAGAGTTTGAACTAGTGTCACACCCTGACCCTATTTACACCATTGATAGGTGACCTTGCACTCAACATATGACATTCCATAATTGGTTGTTGGCTGAGTAGTTCCCTTTTGTTTGATGGTAAGAACATTATTGACACATTGGGATTCATGCAATACCTTGGATTCCATTTGACCCCATTGGTGGTCTCCTAACCTTTGTCAATGGTTTTCATTATTGGATGCTACTTAGAGGATCATTTCATGCACTATTCCATTTGGTGCATGCGAGAGACATACTTGGTTGTGGGTCCATTCAATATTTCATCCAAGTCCTTCGAAATATTTGGCCTTATTTTGTTCCTCGTGTTGGATGATGGGGGATGCCTCAATGACATCCTTCCAGTGGATCTATTCCCACGAATTCATCTCATATTTATTTGGGTAATGTATCTAGAGTCTTTTCAGTACCTTGGGGATTGTAGCCATCAATGGTAGGTTCCTTCGCTATTGAAAGTGGGAATACGTCAATGTCCTTTGATCAATAGATTCTACAGGTGTTCAACATTAACTCATTTATTCAAAAGTTTTAGAATGTACTAGGTACCTTGATGCCCATTATCATTATCGATGGGTTGTCTTGTTTTTGTTAACGATATACATCAATGACTGGTAATCAAATAGTGTCTCACTGTGTTCAACTTCAACAAATTTATTCTCATAGTGTAGACTCATACCATCAATGACTTCTTTTGAAGACCTCAAGTCTATAGTAGCATCACCTCATTTATGTTGTTTCCTGAGTTGTATTGGATAGTACCACTTCCTTTCTATGACATTGGTACTTGTGGAGGATCAGTTTGTACATCTCTTGTTTCTAAATATCCTCCTCTGATTCTGAGACATATATCCACTATGTATCTCTTTTTGGCTAAGAACTCTTTTTACATGGATCCACTATGTACTTATTTACATATCCCATGGATATTCAATGTACTTTCTTTGGAAACCATTCTTTTATCACTCCAAAGTATGGGCATGCCCGCCACGGGAAGAGAATACCCTTACTTGTTTTATGTTGTAGGTTTTATTATTAGACCGGTGTTCGATGACCTCTATCTGGGCCCACCACATCCTGACCTTCTAGATTTATAATGTATTTCGGTGATCAATTTCTCTTCTGATCCCACACATTAGGGGGGCTCTATTACAATGTCAATTTCTACCTCACATGCATTGATGCCATGTTGTCCGTACCCTTTCCCTACTTGTAGAATCACTCCCCTTTTTCCTCCTCTAAAATCTTCAAAAACCACCAATTTTTGACATGTATGTTCCCTATCACCTATATAGAGCGCATACATACGTGTGTTTCTCCATTACACGACATGTACACATCTTTTTGGCTCAAAAAATTAATATTTTTCCTATTTTTGGGTATGGTTTATGGGTTCCCCTAGTTATTGATCCCTTATTTCCCATTTAAAATTGTTTGTAATCACTCCAACCACTTGGAGAGGGTATAAAAAGAGACAAGGTGTAGAGGAGAAGAAAATCAAGCCTTGAAGCAACATAATTCTAGCAATTTCTTATCTTGTTTGTGATTATTCCATCTAGAACTAGAACCCATTGTTTCCAGTAGTATCCATTCTTCCTATATTGGAAGAAAGAAGTTATATTCCTTTTCTAGGCATGATTGAGTGGAGGAGACAGAGGTTGAGTAGATATTCACCGAGCTGGTGGAGGAACCCGAATGTCGGTTCTAGAGTAGTGACATAATAGACCAGGGCTATAAAAATACTATATTTTGTTTTTCATTATTAAAGATATATCTTTCCCATCTTGTTTGGTGTTAAAGTGTATATTTATTACATTTAACTTTTCAATTATCTTGAACACTAATGAATATACTTTCTATTGATATATTATGAAATTAGTTATGCATGTAAATATCCATTTTGTAGTGATCTTTCTCTTTGTATACAGATGATTGGAGAAGGAGTTGGAGTGGAACATTGAAGTGGATCTTTGAGCACGGGATATTTGTCAAATGTAGGGTCTATGTTTGTTTCTCACCAAATAAGAAAAAATTAGTTAGTTAGTTGCATTTCATTTTACCAATTCTTTGGTATTGGGATTACTCTTTGCAGTCCTTTATCTATTGTGGCTCTGAACCAAAGCCATAGGAGAACTTTCTCCATAACAGTGATCTATGGTATTGAGCTTATGGATTATATGTAATGAAATAATATAAAAGGATGGTGATGCTCCATTGTAATGTGTCAAGAGTTGAGCGATGTAGGATCACTTGGTCCTGGCTAGGACATTGGCCAACTTTTCTGGATTTGGCCAAGGGGAATAATAGATCTATTTCTTGTTGGTTTTCCCTAAGGTATTTCCAAGGTAAATCTCATGATATTTGTGTGTGCATGTTGCTATGATTTGAAATATTATTTTTCTCTCATATTTTTATTTCCTAACATAAGGAATCTAGATTGGATTTAACACTCCTTTGTATTTGTTTGATCATTTTAGTATCATTATCAAGAGGAATTGGATGTTTAATTACACTAGGGTAAAATCCCCTCAAATATTTGTAAGACTAGGAAAAACAAGTCTTTGAATTCATGAAAAACGGATAAAGATTTGTCTTTTTCTTGTTCATTGCATTAGGTTCTCGTGTGTGGGATTTTAGGATCATTCTCAAAACCTATGTTCACCTGCATAGTTGGTTCAATCTTTCATTTAGAAGGCTCATGGTTTTGACCAACGTCTTTAGAAGAATCATTGGTGAATTTTTTTATTCTAAAGGAATAAGGTCTTTGGGATAGAGATTATGCTTGGGATTTATGATGCTTGAAGAAACTGGAATTTAAACTTCTTGATCATACATGAAACACTAAATATCATTGTATCTCACACACAAGGGTGATAAATATAAATGGGATCATAGTTGGGCCTATCATTAATTAATTATTTAATAGGAATCGACGAAAAACAACCAAGTTATCATCCATTCAACTAAACTCTTTATACATGTAGGTCAAATTAAATGAGATAAATCCTTTAATAACATGATCTATAACATGAACATACCTTCTAAAAAAAATTGTTGGGTATACCCTCTTAACCATATTATTGATAAATTATAACTCTTGAAAACATTGAAATGTACAACCCAATTCTAAATGCTTATCCAAACCTAGAAACAAAACTTTGAACTCCAGTGCATGTCAAATATAGCTAGTAAGAAAACTAGTGAGGTTTACTTGATGGAAACACAACATAAACTTGACGCCATTGCCTTCATGAGAAGAAGCACATTTTTCTAATAGGATCACATAAACTTGAATCTAATTGGATCACAAAAGAACATTTCTTCTTCGATGAAGAAATAATAAGTACCTAGACTAGTTTCAATATATTCAATCTCAAGACCACAATTTTTTTTAATATATGGGATGGTTCTTGGTTCGCTTAGAATAAAGGTGTTTTTAAAATCATGAGGAATGATTATATGGGAATTTTCAAAGCTAAGATAAATATTGTTTAATCGCTACCATTCGCGTACTAGGATCATGGAAAATTTACCTACCTCCATATCAACCACTAAGAAATTGGAGGTGGTATGGATCTCTAGGTGAGAAGAAATGAAAAGGGTGAGATCCTTAATATACCTAATGGCTAGTTTCATCTTCTTATTAAAAGTGAGCATGGTATTGGGTTCACTTCTGTAAGTGAGACCAATATGTTCCATGATTTATTTAGAGATGATATTGGGACAACAACCTCCATCAATAAGGCAAGAGTGAAAATTTTTACCCATGATTCACAGGGAGACATAAAATGGAGGATATCTAGATTCAAATCCAGTCATAGTTTCCACATTTACCTCTTTTTGAATTTTTTCTTCCAATATAGTAGCATTGGAATTAAAATGTGCTATTTCCCCATTATTTACAACTGGTAAAATATGGAGAATAAGTGGTTTGTTAAGGTTATGCTATTGTTTCGGGGGTTGGAGTACATACAAGAAGTTGATATTTACTTTAAGAGCTACCAGGTTATTTTCTGTATTATAAGGTGAATAATTAGGTGGCGGAACAATAATATCCTATGATAGAAAAACAAGATTTTGGTGTTAGACAACACATATTGGTTGTTGTTATGAAGCTGAAAAAACTTGTTATTTTCCCTACTTTTATCAATTTTGAAATTTCATAGACTATAATTTTACATAACTTTGTGTTTTAAATGATTATAGGTTTCTTTAATTTTGATCATGGAAGCATACATGTCATCACATGGTTCCTCTTATTCAAGGAAAACTATCATATGAGAATATTTTTTTTCCTTTGGACCTCTTTTCTTAACCAAAAATGGCTCATAAGTCATTGGACATGGGCTCATCATAGAAATTTCACCAGTGATGAGGAGAAGACTTTTTAAGTGATGAGGAGAAGACTTTTTAGGCTAAGAAAAATTAGGACTTGTCAAAATAATAAAGGTAGGAGATATAGTAGGATACAAATAATTTGGTTGTGCATATATCTTGCATTGTTTGTAGTATGACAATCATGTCATTTTTGGGACTAGAATTATCAAATAGCAGATTTCTTCTAAGATTATACTATTCAAATTCTAAACTAGTTTGTAGAATTGAGTTGAGATAGTTTAGACTCTTTTCTTCCAACTGATGATGATAAGTAGGTGGTAATATATTATAATAATGGCACAATAAATGGAGTAGAGACACTTTTTAACTGGTTCAGATAATTTCAAGAACCTTGTTAAAGAGTCTCATGAACCTGGGGTTAAAATATTTAATGGTCTCACCATATTTGAAGGATAGGTTGTTAAAATTTCTCATGTGATTGGCAGGGTTTTCCATATTGCCAAAATTGGACTTAAACTAGTAAATAAACTCAAACCAAGCTAAAAGGATGTTATCAATAAGGTCAAAGAACTTGACAACAACCCTACCTTCTAAAGAGTTTAGAAATAATATCATGCATATGTCATTATCATGTGCACTGATATTGCTACATACATTAGAGAATGTAACAAGGCTTTCAATAGAAGAAGTCACCGTATTGCCTAGAAATTTAGGTAGATGATATTTGAATTTTGGCAAAGGATTAGTAGTTGTTGTAATGTTCTGTTGACACTTGAATCTTTCAAGATTGAAACGGAAACCTCATGAGGATATGAATCCTCATGTGTTTTTTATAGAGGTGGTACTCCTATTTGGCTTATGATATTCTTAATAACTTTAAATCAAGAAATAATATAGGACCGTAAGATAGTCCAATATGTTATGCTCAAAGAAAGATTAAAATGATGAAAAGTACAAGATTTATTAAAAGAGAATTCTTGAGAAAGGACCAGGAACCTCACACATCACACATTATAGAAAATAAACAAAATTTCCTCACATCCATCATAGTGAAACTAAATATTTATTATCACATAAAAATAAAAGAAGATGGTCAAGACGCATAAGAGAACTTTTATAGAGTAAATACTTGTATAGATCAAAACAATATTATGATGAATCAATTTCAAATACTTTATACTCAATACTCATAGTTATAAAACACAGTCAAAACTGATCCCGAATTAGTTCTCTTGGGATTTCTCAAAAATAATAAATTATGTTAAAATGCTTTGAAATTCAAAGGTGTTTGTCCAAAGGACTGGGATTGGGGCTCCCGCCGACCATAAATAAAACATATACAAGAAGGTAGAACATAGAAATAAGAAGGTGGGTGAACGTCAAACAACAAAATATGGAAAGAAGACAAAGAGAAGATTATCAAGATTTGGTTGAACTTTTCTATTTAAAGAAGAAGAATAACTGGATGAAAACTGATACAGAAAGAAGCATGTGACCAGTATGGACTTACTATGATGTTATCTCTCTCCACATTTGTTTGTTGTTGCTTCCTTTATATTCTTGTTGTTTGCGGTTGTATTACTGTTCATAACTACCTATGCTGGAGTTTTAGAGATCTTGGTGATTGAGGTTTTCAACCATTCTTGAATAAAGTCCCTTAATGGAGCAATGGTTACTTCTTGTTTTATCTTAATATTAAACAACTCCTTTTCAATCCCCCTAAGATCAACAAGCAAATTTTGTAATATATTTTCAATGTCTTCATTTTTATTTGTATATTCAACAAGCCAGATGTCAATGTCATCATGTGTAAATTCCATCATATTATTGAACTTTTCAGCCGCTATCCTTTTTAATTCTTCAATCTTCTCTTCAAAATCATGTCGAGTCATGAACATAGAGTTTGAAAGATACTTAGGGTCTAGGACATCAATGGTGGTTCCAACAATGTCCAAATAAAGATTTTTTAAGTATGCTTCATTTTTCCTCCTTGATAGGTCACTCAATTGGGATATGAGACATTTTAATACATTAATTCATTCCATCTAGTAGGATTTCAATTGTTTGATGCGGCTCGAAGAAGGTAGATTTTTTTTCTTTCTCGTCTTCTCTGTCATTGTCGAAACTCTAGTTGTGAACATCACAACTCCATTTGTAGAACCCTTCATCATTTTTCAAATACGAGTTTAAATATTATTTGGTATTTTGAATTCTTAAACCAAGAGAACCAAAACTCTTGTCCATTTCCCACAATTATATAATTAATGACATTCTTTTCCTAATACTTTTTTCAACAAAATGTCAAGTGGGCATGATTAAATTGGAAATTCCTTTGACCCTCGAACTTAATTCTGGGTTTTCTTGAAGACCCTTTTGAGGATGAATCATGGAAACAGTAGAAGCCATAATAGGTGGAGGCATGAGGGTTGCCTCCAATTATTTTATTATTTCTTTCAACTAGGCATTCTCTTCTTCCATGTGTGCAATTGAAACATCAAGTGTGTCTCTTGTAACTCTATGAATGGATGATACTTTTGAAGGTAACATATCATGTGTGTCAATGGTAGACTATATATTCCTTCTCTTACTCTTTGTAGTTATTTCGGAAACTAATTTCTTTTATTTCTTGTTAGAAGATACATTGTGTACAACAAATGTTTCCTCATCAGAAAATGTTTCATCCTAGATCATGAGTGTGAAGACAAGTTGTACATTTTCTCAAGTTGATACTTCTACATATGGGAAAGTAATGTTTTCAATATCTACATCTAGTTCCATGTTATCCAATAATAAGTCATCTTCCTAAGCATGTGTTTCATCCTCTTCTTGTTGTGAATTGATTTTTTTCTTTTGACCTTCAGTTTATGGGGATTCTCTACGTTCCCTTTAGGAGGGTTCCTGTCTTCATCATCTATTGAATTATTTCTCTACATTTTTCTTACATGGCATGTTCCTAATTGTAGATTTTCCTTTGGAAAGGAACTTCTTTTAGAGACAGTTGGTGGTTGGACACTTTTTTCATTTGAGGGTCTTCCTCTTTCTTTATGATGCTTTGTTGTTCTTATGGAAGTTTCTATGTATTCATAATTTATGTTGGCTTCTTGATCACTAGGATGGTGACTGTCATTTTCTTCTTCTTTACTAATGGATGATTTTACAATTGCAGGGATGAACCCAACTGAAAGAAAATGATTATAAAAATGGTGATTTGGGTCGAAACCATTTATTTCTTCTTCAAAATTTAAGTCGAAATTCTCGAAATAAGAAGAATATTCATCGATTTTGGAAATTCCCAGGAGAAGAATTTCACCCACTTTCCATGGGAGAGGTATGAATTGTTTTTTCCTTTTCTTAGACAAAGTATGGAACCATAATTTATATTTCCAGGCTATTTCAATGAAAAACAAATTATCAGATATATAATAGGGAAGAAAGACAGGTTTTTTAATAGAGCATAAAACCCTGATGACATTATAATCTTCCATTTTCTCCAGAATTCCTCTTCCCTTCATAAAATTTGTAGCTTCCAATGATAACCACGAAGTGTCTTCCCAAAATAACAATTTCTTGAATTTAGATACAAAATCTAAATACACCTCATAAAAATCATGGTTGACCCTCTACTTCCATAAAGATTGGTACCACATAGGCACATGCTCCACCTTTATTTTAATTCTCCAGGCAATGTTTAAGCCCTCAAAAGTATGACAATATGTAATGGAAAATATTAAATAGGATGACATGTAAAAATTATTATCAGACTTGAAATTTGTGAGTTGTGCAATGATTTCATTTGAGATTATATTCACCCAGTCGAAGATAGAATTTTCATGAACAACGAAATGTAATATGTACAATGGCAGTCGAGTAATTGTTTCTGAAGAATCTTGACCAACAATTCGAGTAAATAACAAAGCAATTTCCTTATAAGGGTTCTTTAAACAACTTACCTGAATTATTGATATGTCTTCAGGCATTGTCGTAGTGTCATGCAAATATTCCTGAAGAAGATCTAATCCATTTTCTTTCTTTTTAGGAAGTTTCTCACTTCCCTTCATTTATAGACCAAGTTCGTCTTTGGAAATTTCAACATTTCTCTAAATATTGGAGGTGCCAATGAGATAGGAGAACTATTATGCAATGCAATGACTCTGTTGTTTTGAATGAGCTTATCGATGCACCATGTGACATTGTCCTTTCATTCAAATACTTCTAGAACACATCCAACGAGAACTATTCTTGACTTCCATTCCTTGTTGTTTTCTCTATCCAACAATTTTGAGTAATACCAATAAGAACAGGACCAATGCTAACTTTGATATTCCCTAGAAAAGAGGTTTAGAGTATCCCCACATAATGATTGTTTTCTCATGACTGTCCCAGCGAAGCTCACCAAATTTTTCTTGAACTATTATTTTTCATAGTAAAATGAACTTGAGTTAGATTTCTTTTTATAGAAACATTAACTCAAAATAACTATTACTAGCCTCATTAACAACATCATTAATTAACAACCACTTCACAATAAATTTGGTAATTGGGGTCCGTAGGGATAATAATAAATGTGACATCGAACAATGCGAAGGGTGTTAGAATATAATGGATGTGCTCGTTTAACCATATACAATATCACTATTGTCACCCAACCATAGGTCGAAGCCACCCCCTACCACCTTAACCTTGACAAAGAATCATTCCGGAAGCAAACCCTAGGCTAGATAGCCAAACAAAGGGTGGCACACCTTTCTCCAAGGATAGCGCACCAAGAAAGAGATGATCAGAGATTCCAAACCATAACCAACAGATATTCCAAGACAAAACCGAAATCTGCTAGCTGCAGCAGCTACAACAACAACTCTCCTCCAAACTTGCGCACAAACTGGCCAACTACAGTGCACACAAGTGTTTCTTCTGCAGTTCTAAGAATGCCTGCTAGAATGAAGACTCGCCTCCTGTATTTATACTAAATCTAGCAAACTGCATGGGCCGACTTCTCATTCTGGGTGCATATTTACTTAGTATATAATATTTCCTTTAGCTGACTTCTTCTCTTGAAGGATAATAACCTAATACAAGTTATCCTCTTGAGTCGACTTGTCTTCTAGGGTTATTAGCCAACTAATTAGGGTTTCTTCTTGCTTCCCGGAATATTCTATTCTCATCAGGTTTACACATGGAGGTAAATACCTCCTGCATCTACCATAATATCAACACTTCCTCCTAGCTAGGGAGGTATTGAAGGTAATGGTCTTGAGCAAAAACATGCCATTCACCCGGTAGCATCAACATAGTCGTATAGACTATCTCATGACTAGATCATGAGCACCATCATCACTATCAGTGTCATCAACTGCATCATCTCTCGAAACCATACTCCATCTAAGTAATTAGACATGATGTTGGATAAGTCACTCACTCCACAGAGTGACACAAGAACCATTCTTATAATCTGGATATATGTACTGGAAGAATAAATGTCCTAGACCATTTTCAGTCTGGGAAATATCTGTCCATTGATCATCCATCTAGCTGATTAAACATTTTCCAACACTACTGATAGTCTTCAAGGCAATCTGAACAATTTCATTCAATAGTACATAACTGTGTTTATCCATAGTAGTACACAACTAATATCTAGTGGTACACTACCACACCAAGTAGCACACAGATACTTGATCAGTGACATATAGTCACAATCAGTGGAACACATCCACCACAGTAGTATACATCTATTGTCCGAAGACATACAGTCTTGATAACAATCATATCATCTGATATCAATCTGCACAGAAAACATTGTTATGATATAAACTAATTCATCTGGGTCATTCTTCCACTCACATCTGTGAGTTTTGTAAGAGCATCTTCCCTCAGAAGGTAAAACATCAATGATGATCTATCTGGACTATTCTTCTCAAGCAAGGAAGAATAACTGTCCCAATTTTTGATCTTGGACCATTCCCTATCTGGGCCATTCCTCCGACACTAAAAAAAGTTCAACTTGGAGAGACTGAATCTGCCCTAGGGAATGCATGTCCTTGATTGTTGAACCTAGACCATTCACCTATTTGGGCCATTCCTCCGGCACTAAACAAACTGAATCCTGGAGAGAATGAATCTTCCCTACGGAATGACTTTCCTGCGCCAACCTCCAAAATGGACCATTCTTCGAAACTGCTCACAACTGTGAGCTTCGAAAGAATGATTGTCCGGCGAGGTGGACCAGTCTTCTTGACCACTACTAAGAGTGATCGTCAAGAAGAGAGATTGTCCTAGAACATTCCCTATGTTAACCACAAGGGGAATCTCTCTCTATGGTACATCAACAATCCATCGAACCATTTTCATTACGAAAATGACCGTTTGATCTGGACCATTTTTCGAACTGGAAAATGCCTGTCCGTCAGAAATCTCAAACCACTTTACGAACTGGAAAGGAACTGCTCATCCTGGACCATTTTTCAAACTGGAAAATGCCTGTCCGTCAGAAATCTCAAACCACTTTACGAACTGGAAAGGAACTGCTCATCCTAGACCATTTTTCGAACTTGAAAAATGACTGTCCATAAATCAATAACACATCAGTGCTCCCTCCCAACCTGGGAGTCATCTCTTCCTTTTTCAGTAAGGAAGTCGTCTCCACGAGCTCCAGTTTGAGTATTTTTCATCTTGGACATAGGCTTCACCAAAATGTCTTCTTATTTGCTCATCTGTGGAGATATATATTAGATAACCACTTTCTCTTTTTCGGACTTCATCATGGAGAGTGTGATTCTTGATCTCAATGTACTTCAGTCTTTCTAGAACACTGTTTTTCTCTGAAGGCTTCATATAGCTCTTATCAATGTAGTATATCATTGTTGGATTCATATTTTGTTTCCTACTAGCTCATAACATCATGGCAGGGATCAAACTGGAACATATCTATGAGAGTTTTTCATGGATCAGAAATCCATCATCCTGGATTTCTAAGTAACCATTATGATACAATATCTTTGTTATAGAAATATTTTCACCACGCTTCTGCTATGTATTGAAGGCTCTGCACCAAGTTGTTTGAATCCATACAAGATCTTTTTCCATCAACATACAAGGGTCTCTTTCTGGTATACCTCAAAGCCTTTCAGGTTGCTCTACATGTAAACTCCAACCTATGGATATTGCGGATGATATACTGGCTCATGTAGAGGTATGTTTGTTTTACAAGCAATCATCATAGTCTTCGCCCTCCATCTGGGAGAACCGCTAGTTCTGGATCTTGCAATGCTTTCATTCATAAGTCTTCCATACACTGTTCTTCATCACAACTTTCAATTCCTCTGCTTGATTTCTTTTAGTGAGTTCATATCAGGCTGGTAGTCTTGTGATTCTCGATACATTGACTGGTTGTTCTATCTTTTCTTTCTCTCTTGGAATCTTCATGTTCTTCCCCATGTTTCTCTTTACCTCTTGAGTTCATGGGGTTTTCTATAGATTGCATGCTCTGAAGATTCCAACTTATTTCTTTCATCATAGCATCATGGATGTGGATTGACAACCAGGGATTACTTTAAGTCTTATTTTCGAAGAGGACTTCTTATGAAGTCACGCTGAACACGTGTTGCTTTTCATGGTTGCTACCATGGATAGATACTTCATCATATTCAATGGATCATATAATTTAGGATTATCTCCCTCCTAATCCTTGCTTCATGCATGAATGCATGTTCTTATTTTGATAATATAATCGGCTCCCTCCATCTAGGAGAGTCCATGCTTCCATCTGCATCCTTATTTCCTTCTGCAAAGTGTCACAAATATATTTCCAATTTCCTCTCGATTGCTGACTTCTTTCTATCTTTACTTCTTCTACGTTTCTTCAAGATTGATTCTAATAATAACTTCCACATGAATTGTTACCAGGGGTTGTTGATGTACTTCATCCTTTCATGTGTATTGTCTGACTTGTAGAAATCCTTATCTTGTTGTTCTTCCATAAGTATAGTTTCTCTTTGAACATATTAACTTCTAAGAAATAGATATGCAGGATATGTACAGAAAACATGGTATTTATAAGAACTATGAAGAGTGTTGTTTACCTTGTCTTAGAAGAAGAAGTTTGTTTCATCCTGCTTAATCTTCTTTGAAGGTTCATTTTCTTCGACAACTAATGCTTCGTGTGTCTGCTTCCTTTTCTTCATCTCGGGACAATGATTCTTGTAGTGACCATACTTTCGACAGTTAAAGCATTGTATTTCTGACATATCTTTCTCTTGATTTGGCTTCTTCCTTGAACCAAACTTCCTTTTGTTCCTGAAATTCTTGAATCTTGTTGTGAAGGCTTGATCATCGCTTTTCTTTTGAGGTTTCTCTTTTGCACTAATCCTTGATTCTTCTTGTGCACAATAAGTCCAAAGTTCTTCGAATGTAGGATACTCCTTCCTTGTGTTCATACTTGAAGAAAATGCATCCCATGTCTTGGGAAGACCGTTGAGTACTATATTTACCAGTTCCTTCTCTGAGATGATCTCTCCATTAGATTGTAGTTGATATCTTAACTGAGATATCCTCACAAAGTATGATTTTATGTTGTCATCATCATTCATCTTCATGTCACGGAGCTCATTCTTCAGAATCATTACTTGTCCAATGTTTCTAACTGAGAAGAGGTTTGTTAGGGCATCATACATATTCTTAGATGAGTCAAGATGGGAGATGTAGGGTATCAAGTGGTATTTTATAGAGTCCACTATGATACTCATGGCATTGATGTCACTATCTTTGAATATCTCCATAACTGCACCATTCTGCGATTCCTTCTCTTTTCCTTCTTCAAACTTTGGTTGCACGATCTTTCCTTTCACGATATCCAACACTTTATTCTTAGCAAGAATGAGTTCAATCCTTGTCTTCCATGCTCTGAAGTTAGAAGCCCCATATAACTTGTTTTCTGACTTCATAGAGTAAGTCATGGTTGCCTTGACTAGGTCAACCCTAGATTTGACCAAAAACTCAAACTTGACATTTTTGCTTGTTGAGAGTACCAGGAGATGTGATAGGCTAGGGCACACTAGTCTATCTAGAAATTAGGTCAATACCTTCACTTAAGGTTACTCAACAAGAGGGTTAGGGTTTTTGCAATTGTACCTGCTAGTAACCCTAGCAACAGTGCTTTGGTAACTACTCCTGCTAGAAACCCTAACGATAGTTCTTCAATGAGATTAGTATCCTTATGGCTATGATCCCCTCCAGTGGTTAGAATAAATGAAGGAGGTGTGGGCCCATAACCTATTAGAATATAATGGACTTTCTCATTTAAATGTAGACAATATCACTATTGTCACCCAACCATAGGTTGAAGCCACCCCCGAGCACCTTAACCTTGACAAAGAATCATTTTGGAAGCAAACTCTAGGCTAGATAGACAAACAAAGGGTGGCACACCTTTCTCCAAGGATAGCGCACCAAGCAAGAGCTGATCAAAGAGTCCAAACCATAACCAAGAGATAGTCCAAGACAAAACCAAAATATGTTAGTTGCAGCAGCTGCAATGATAGCCTTCCTCCAAACTTGCTCACAAACTGGCCAACAATAGTGCGCACAAGTGTTGCTTCTGCAGTTCTGAGAATGCCTACCAGAATGAAGACTGGCCTCCTGTATTTATACTAAATCTGGCAAACTTCCTGGGCCGACTTCTCATTCTGGGTGCCTATTTACTTAGTATATAATATTTCCTTTATCCGACTTCTTCTCTTGGAGGATAATAACCTAATACAAGTTATCCTCTTGAGCCAACTTTCCTTCTAAGGTTATTAGCCAACTAATTAGGGTTTCTTCTTACTTCCCAAAATATTCTATTCTCGTCAGGTTTAAACGTGGAGGTAAATACCTCCCTCAGCTACCATAATATCAACAAAGGGATAGGTCGTGGCAGAGAGTCAGGGTTAGTGATTAGTATGAAAAGGTAGATATCCAAGTTCGAAGGTCTGCAAGTCCAAGAGTCTGAGTGTATGAAATGGCTACGTATCAGAAATTATTGGGCGGGAGTGGAGATAGTGGAAATGCATCGCGTAGGTTCCCAGGTCCGAAAGTCTAAAAGTTTGAAATGAAAACTCACTCTATGTGTTGGGAAGACTTATACATAGGTTAATGGTCGATAATGCAAGTGTGATAGTCGACGAGTCTCAAGGTCCGCTAACATGAAAATCGACTAAGTATAGTAGTTGTAAGAAAGGGAAAAATAAGGGATAAAGAGAAAATGGGAAAAGAGAAAATATAGAAGGGGGAAAGAAAGGGTATTAAAAGAGGTGGGAAAATAGAATAAGGGAGGGGAAAAAAAGGACAAAAGGGGTTCAACAAGTGCCTCCAATTGTGGGATGATAACCCCCTATGGGTTGTCAAGAATCTATAATATTCATCACTAGATGTTTTATCCTTTGGGAAATGGAGTCAAAAAAGTTAAGGATGTAAAAAATAAATGAAAAACTATGTACAAGGAGAAGAGAACATTTTAGGTGAAAAATATTTCCAGGTGTCTCCCATTAACATACAACATCAACATTTTCCCCTTCATGTATTTGAGCATATATGAATTGAAAACTGTGATTTTTTCAATGATGTACGACCAGATCCAAAATGGTTCAAACTTTGTGTGCATTGATGGTTTTTCCTAAAAGTTTTTCCATAGTAACACCAGTTCACCTTTTTGAAGTTTTTTTTATTGTTGCGCTCTGATAAAATATCTTTTGACACTCTACTGCCTTTGAGATGTTCTATGCAAAGATTCACTTTGTTCTTCTTCCAATATCAATAGTTGATTTAATATTTTTTACATAGGAGTAATATATTTAACGTCCTCTGTGTTAACTGCATAATCCAAGGAATTTAGTTTGAATTTGATTGACATTTTTGATAGAGGGAGACAAGGAGAACTTGGGAAGTTTGCAGAGATGAGAGATCGAAGAGTGTGTCCTACTTGAATATTGGTGGGTGAAGGAGTTAAGGATCCTGTTGGTTGTGGAGCTTGATTGTCTTCCTAATTCATATGCAGTTCAAATAAATTGCAAGATACACAATTCATGCCCCCCCCTCGACCATGAGGGGGTCAATTTTTTTTTTTTTTGCAATTCAAATATTGTAATTTTGTAGTCAATCTCGACCATTCATTATAAGGTCATAGATCTTACAATAGAATTTATTTTAGGGTTTTTTTCCATAGAAGGTGTTATCAGAAAAATTTGTAAGTGCGGACACAAACTGATCTCCCTAACTTCCACAGGAATCTAGAACAAAACAAGACAAAATACAAACTTCACCTTAGACTTCATTGTCATATAAATTAGTTTAGAGAGGAATGAGAGACATACCTTTTAAATGATGCTTGATCCTCGCTAGTGTCATCCTTGTCGCTCCATCTTTGGATTTGCGGGGTGGTGAACCTTTTTAAGAAGCAAAAACCAAAAAAGAGAGAGAGAACATAGATATATATATTCCAATGAATTATATTTATAAGATCAAGGAGTTATACAACAAAATCCAAGACACCTTTATAGGGAAGAAATGTATTGTTGTATTATATTAAAATGGAAAGTGGAGAATACAACCCATGCCTTGATGTTACAAGATCCCTTTAGATGGATCTTTGCTCCAACACACACACCTTTTCTCCAATTCCTTTTATGAAGAAGATCCACAATTTGACTTAGAGAGCTAAAGAAAATCTACCTCCAATATAATCTATAATAGAATTCTTCATGAATATGCAAATCTTAGCATTTTCAACCTTAACATTTTTCATGAGAGATCCCTCCTTATATAGGGTGAAATAGGGATGGATGAGGAGATTAGGATGATCCCACTAAATAGAGAAGCGAGTAAGATCCAAACCTATCGGAAGCCACCTCATCTTCTAGAAGATTATATTCTAGAACATTTGTGAATTTTCAGTTTTCCCTTGCTTAAGCATCATCGCACCCTATGCACAGGCATCATGTGGTGACTGTGTAGTCCATATTTGGTGTAGAGTGTGACGATCAATCATCGTTGCACCCCAAGCATAGAGTAGGGTGCCACAATATTCTTTGTCATAGTTTTTGAGAGAGGAAAAGAAAACCACTTTTCTCATGGAGAAAGTCTCTTTTAATATTTTCATGGAACATGTAAGTGGGTTAAACACATGTCGTCAGTCGATCACTGGGGTGACCAAAATAATGCATAACATAATGCCCCCCAAAGTATGAAGTTGGAAACTATGACAGCTGAAATACTTTGTAGAATGTGTGTGTTGAAAACAAGGAGCGCATCAATCGGGAACCTACAAACAATCAAGCATATGCATAATAATATACCATCTTCTGAGGTAGGCATTCCCACACTAAGACTACAAGTGACTCTAATAATAAGTGTCAAGTGGGTCACGACCACTAAGCATACACTATGGATCCATGTCATCGTGATTCATCATAGCCACGAGGAATACACTATGGCTCTATGCTCTAAAAGAATTCAAATCCAGACATAGACATGAGACATACAAAGTGGATCTATGTGTCAATACAAACTTATGAATACTTTGTCGTAACCTGGACCGATATGGTGGGATCCAGGGTCTTCAATTCCATCATCCCTAAGTACAAATCTAGCCATGTGATTACAGGTGTTGAATTCGAACATGGTAGAAACCACTTGATTACCGGTCATTAATGAAAATCATTAACAAGTGTGAGGTAAATAACCATTGATGTCAATGACTCCCAAGCTAATCCTAGTACAATCCAATGAGTGTGAATGAATGAGTTGAATTCAAACACTGAATGGAATCTTTCAATCAGGGGCCAATGATGTGAACCCACTGTTGAAAGCGAGGAAACCTACCATTGAGGCATGCAAGCTCTAAGGTAACAATGTAATTTTTAAGTCTTGTTCCCAGATAATGAGTTGAAGTCGACAGGAAATGAATCTTCATAGGAGGGCCTTGATGTATCCCCCATCAATGACATGAAATATGTAGATAAACATATGAAGTGATTCAGAACTAACTCAGAGGAGGCCGACATGGTATAAAATTTATAATTGCAGATGGCCGACTTGAAAGAAAGCTAGTTTAGGTTGGACTTCTCTTAAACATATGAACGACAAAACAATTGTCTTAGAAACATTGACTAAAATGAGGACCCAACATATGAAATTGTGGATGGTAAAAAGAGAGACAAATGGATTTCCCAATCTGGATACAGTGATGAAGGGGGTTGTCATTTTCAAGATCGACTTTACTACCACTAACACAAATACAACGACACATTTATTCCCAATTCCCCCCCACCATTTCTATCGAGTACCTCTTTATTTTTACGCAATCTTGAGGAGGATAACATATGTCTGTAATGTAAGATCGTCCTTTGGACAAGTCCCTCAGAATATTTTAAAAAAAACCTAAGAAGGAGTGGTTCAATCCCATATGGTTCTTTTGATGCTTGTTTAACGAGTCCAAAGAAAGAAAACTCATAGTTTTTTCATGTTTAGAGAGCCTGAAAAAGACTTAAAGAGAACTCCATAAGATATGTTTTCATAAATTAGTTTGATGAGACCGAAAAATAGATAACCTATTGCTCATCGGACATTTTCTTCAAATACTTTTACGAGCGTGAAAATTACAAGGTCGCTCGACTATATTTTCATGTTTAAAGATATTGAAAAGAGCTTAAAGGATACTACATAGATTTAGTTTTTCGTATTACCAATGTGAATTCGAAAAAAGACAAAAGGTTACTCGATTGCATTCTCATGGTTCACGAGCACGAGAAAGAATTAAGACTTTGCTCGAAGTTTTTTCTGAAAACCCCTAAAAGCATCTATTCACACAAAAACAATCAAAAAATAATGGATCCCTGTCAAATGTCTTGTCCTTATAATTTTTAATTTGTAAAAGAAAACACTTTGAAAAGTTGGTTAGACCTTAGGGAATGGGTAAAATATAAAAAATAATTTAATTTTGCAATAAAATATGATAAAAACAATAAAATAGGTTAAAACAACCATTTTACCATTTCATTTGCAAATTTACCCAAATACTACCCAAAGACCCTCTTTTCTTCCCAAATTTTAACTGTCGATTTCGGAGTACCTGGTGGATCATTTGGCAAACTATCTCCGTAAAAAAGGTAATTTTATGCTTCTTTATCTTTTCATGGTTTCAAATTTTGTTTTCATTGGTTTTTTGTTGAGTTTGGGTCAATTTTTTAGGGGTACCCATGCTTTCAGATATTCGCAAGCATACAGTATCATGAACTGCAACGATATGGAATCGCCTCAGGTGAATCCAAGATAGGGTGTGATGAAGTCGCTCTGCATGAAAGTATAGCCCTGTGACGACCACAAATTAACTTTTGAAAAGATAAAATTAACTAGAAAAAATTCCAAAAATGGATTTTTTATGATTCTAATCTTCTTTTTATGTTCCTTAGAAAGCATTTCTTGGTCAAAATGCTCGACTGGGGTGAACAAGAGCATGAAGAAGATTATTATTTTGTTGGAAATGACCCAGGCACAGTTATGGCGCTTAAGAAATGTGGATTACTCAAGTTTTTCAAGATTTAGGGAATGAGAGCCCAACTGAGGTTGTTAGAGTATCGGGTTCACATGTGGGATGTGAATGAACAATCCTTTCACATGGGTGTGCATACACCCACATTGGATATAGAGGATATCTACTTTTTGATAGAATTGTCTCATCATGGTTCTCGAGTAACACTCATACACAACAGGGGTGGGGGAGAACCCATGGATTACTATGTTGCACAACATTGTGTTTTGGGTATGTATGGAAAAACATAATGGCAAGGTGGCCATTAGAGATTTTCGGGTTTTACCATTGCATACCATCCTTTATACCATTACCCAGATGGAAGGGAGTGCAGCTCCCCACATGTCTTTGCAAATCCATTTTCAGTATGCCATAGAGTGCATGGAACCTAGGGTCTTCAACTAGTGTGAGGGTGTCTTCAAGAACATGAAAAAGCAACTGACAAAGTGTTGAAATGGTTGGTTGAAGAAGTTTGGTTATGGGTCCATTTTGGTGTCCTTATTCTTGGAGAGGGCCCCCGTCTTTTTTCTACAAGTGGAGTGGGGTATACCCACTCCACAAGATCCATGGATGAAGAGGTGGGTGGATCTAATGGCTCGTCACGGTGGTGTGCCTATTGTCAAATATGACGATGTCTTCTTCCAATGGCCGAGGAATCAACTAATCATGGTGGAGGACTATGCATACACCGGGACAGATTTTCGTGGGGATCCTGACTTAGCTCTTCCTGAGGGATCTCAGTGGGGAGACATAGGTAAGAAGGAAAATCTTCATTATATGATGTTTTTGATATTTTAATTATATAAAATGTTTTTGTGTCATCTATCCAAGACTAATCAAGTGCTCTCAATAATGCAGACGTGCCACCTTATCGTCCTCTTGGATCATCTCCCATTCAGAGGCGAGGAGAGAGGGGTGTTGTAGTAGGAGCGGTCGTTGTAGATCTCGAGGAAATTTAGTAGAACCTATAGGGATTAACCATGAATATCCTTGATGCCACGGTGGACGAACTTCTTAGGCACTATCAATGCCATACAATTGGCGTATCTACATCTATTGGTCGACTTCTCTGTAGAGTAGCACGAGAAGTTGTTTGTTACAACGAGCAACATCCTTGATGCTTTTTGTACATGAAGCCATGAGCTTCACTTTTTGATATTTTGGTCCTTGGAAAAAACACTTTTTGTAGCTTTTATCGTTATTAATATAAAGTTTCTACCATCTTACTTGTGTTTTTCAAAAGTGTGTTTGGATTTATAAATGTCTCAAATGTTTGTCTAGCACATAGTTAGCCAATGCATATGTCATTATGTTTAGACATCTAGGAATATGTTGATATTCGATATAATAAAAATGTCTTTCCAAGAGGCAAATTCTTAAGTATACCCTTAACAAAGTAGGACTTCATATGGAATAAATGTTACTTAACTGTAGCACTACTAACTGTGAATCGATTCATACAATAATATGACAAATGCCAAATGAAATGTCCTCAGTTAATAATTCAATAATTGCACTGTATTCTGCGATATTATTAGTTTCACGACCAAGGAAAACATTGTGTAGACTGATCAACTCATCTGTAGGTGCATAGATTTCCCATGCAACAAATGATACATTTTGAGTATTGTCACTTGCACCATCATCAAATCTGACATAGGGTAGCGAAGACACCGACATCTGGAAACCAAGCACAATGCAAGGTAAGCAACTAAAAGGAAAATGAAAAATGAAAAAAGTACACTAGAGTATAGTACACTAAAAATGCATAGTACTCATGCAAAAGTGGTTTAACCATAGTACTTCTTCAAGTAAATCCCATTTATAGGTTCACTCAAAGGAATCCCATCATAATCTACCATCTTATATGCCCCTTTCTCCAATAATTGTTTCATAATATAAGGGCCATGCCACATAGACTCTAATTTACCGACCCCTAATAAGTGACGATCATGTTCATAAAGAAGAACTAAATCACCCTTAGAAAAAAAACGTGGTTTGACATGCTTCTCATATTGAGCTTTGACACGCTTCTTCTGAGTTTCAATGACTAAGGTAGCATCACAACGAGTCTCGTCTCATTGCATCAAATACAAGAGACGTTCCTCTTCAGCTGAGGTGGTAGGGAGAAGTTTGCCAACCAGTTTCAAAGATGGGATTTCACATTCAATAGGAAAAATAACTTCAATACCATATACTAACTGGAAAGGTTTCAACCCTATGGAAGATTTAACAAATGTCTAATAGGCCCACAACACAGAGAAGAGAATCGTGTGAGAGATTGACTTGTGAATTCCTATCATCTATCGAAGAATAGTAGTAAGAACTTTGTTAATTGCTTCAACCTGGCCATTGGCCTGTGGATAGTAAGGTGTTAAGTTTTCATGGCGAAGACCCAACTTCTCGGTAAGTTCAGACATCATGAAATTGTGAAAATGACTACCATGGTCAATGACGATGGCTTGAGGGACACAAAATATAGTAATGATATGATTGAATATGAACAACATTGCATTTTTACTGGTATTATCAAATGTAGGCATCGCCTCGACCCATTTAGTGAAATAATCCATGGATACGATGATGTATCCATGCCCCCCGACCGAGTGAGCATTACATGTCATGAATTTAATGCCCCATTTAGCAAATGGACCAACAAAAACTACAGGGTAAAGAGGACTAGGATGAGATCAGATCTTATTGTTATATGTTTGAAAAGCATGGAATTTTTGGATGACAGTAATGCAGTCTTTAAACAATGAAGGCCAGAAGTAACCAACCCGTAAGATATTTTGGGCAATGGCATACCTAGACATATGAACGCCACATGCTCTAGAATGACATTCATTCAAAGATTTCTCAGCTTCATCATAGGTTAGGCATCATCAAAAGATCGAATCAATACCAGGACGGTAAAGGGTATCACCAAGGATAATGTATTGAAAGGCTTGATACTAAATATGATGACGATCCACACTAGAAAGATCGGGACGGAAATTTTGGGTTTGGAGATAAATGATAATGTATATATACCATATCTCATTAGAACTGATCAGAAAAAGGGATTCATCAGAAAAGGAATCCTCTGCCACATTTTTTGTCTTAGTAGAGGGAAGGTTACACATCAATTCAGAAAAAACCAAAGATTTCTTTGATTTGGCACACTCAAATTCCAAATAAAACTTTTGGAGAATAACTGTCTATTTAGAGTATTTTCCTCCCAACAATTGTCTTTAGTATGGTTGCCAAATTTTTTATCACACAAATTGGTAAGTGTGGACACAAACTGATCTCCCTAACTTCCACGGGAAACTAGAACAAAACAAGACAGAATGCAAATTTCACCTTAGACTTCATTGTCATTTAAACTAGTTCAGAGAGGAATGAGAGACATACCTTTTAAATGATGCTTGATCCTCGCTAGAGTCATCCTTGTCGCTCCATATTTGTATTTGTGGGATGGTGAATCTATTTAAGAAGCACAAAACAACAAAGAGAGAGAGAACACACATATATGTGTGTGTGTGTGTGTGTGTGTATTCCAATGAATTCTATGTATAAGATCAAGGAGTTATACATCAAAAGTCAAGACACCTTTATAGAGAAGAAATGTATTGTTGTATTATATTAAAATTGAAAGTGGAGAATACAACCCATGCCCTGATGTTGCAAGATCCCTTTCGATGGTTCTTTTCTCCAACACACACACCTTTTCTCCAATGCCTTTGATGAAGAAGATCCACAATCTGACTTAGAGATCTAAAGAAAAGCTACCTCCAATGTAATCTATAGAAAAACTCTTCATGCATATGAAAATCTTAGCCTTTTCAACCTTATCCTTTTCCATTAGAGATCCCTCCTTATATAGGGTGAAAGAGGGATGGATGAGGAGATTAGGATGATCCCACTAAATCAGATAAGTCAGTAAGAGCCAAACTGATTAGAAGCCACCTCATCTTCTAGAAGATTCCCTTCTAGAACATTCGTGAATTTTGGCTTTTCCTTGTTTAAGCATCGCCGCACCCTATGCACAAGAAACATGCGATGACTCCGCAATAAATCTTTGGTGTAGAGTGCGAAGATCAAGCATCGTCGCACCCCAAGCATAGAGAAGGGTGCGATGATCTTCTTTGTCATAGTTTTTGAGAGAGGAAAAGAAAACCACTTTTCTCATGGAGAAAGTCTCTTTTAATATTTTCAGGGAACATGTCAGTGGGTTAAACACATGTCGTTAGTCGATCACTAATGTGACCAAAATAATGTGTAACAGAATGCAACACTATTTTATGAGGGCATTGTATTGCGACTATGCATTATTGTGAATATTGTATTCTGAGAGAGGATACTATGAGAGAAAGAAGAGGAAGTGGGTTTGTTGTAGGTTGTATCCCTTCATTTTGTTGGATAATAAAAATCAATAATCTGTCAATTTCTCTAGTGGACGTAGCCCACACTAGGTGAACCATGTATATTTGTGTCTCTTTTGTATTGTGTATCTTTTTTTTTCTGCATTTGTTTTATTTTATTGCTTCACGATCATGTTTGTTTAACAACTGGTATCAGAGCGAAAGGTAACTCGAAGGAAAATAGGGTTCCTGGTTCGAGTGGGAGAAATGGTGAAAGATGGAAAGTTTAGGGTCAATAAACTTAATGGCCAAAACTATTAGATACGGAAGATGCAGATGGAATATTTTTTATATCAGAAGGTCTATTCCTACCATTAGTAAGAATAGAAAAGAAGGTGACAACCATGAAGGATGAAGAATGGGATATTATTGACAGAAAGGAACTAGGAACGATACAACTGATCCTAGAAACATTGGTGGATTTCAATATTTCAAAAGAAAAGACAATGAATGAGTTGATGGACGCATTGGCTAAAATGTATGAAAACCCTCAGTTTCCAATAAGGTATTTCTAATGAAGCGATTATTTAATATGAATATGTCAGAAGGTGGGTCTATCGTCGATCATTTAAATGAATTTAATAAGGTTACTAATCAACTAAGTTTTGTAAAAGTAGACTTTGATGATGAGGTTAGGGGTCTTATAATCTTGTGCTCATTGCCAGAAAGATGGAATGGTTTGGTAATGGTTTTAAGTAACTTTTTTTCTGGTTCAAACACTCTAAAATTTGATGATGTTGTTGGTGTTAACCTTAGCGAGGAAATGTGATGGAAAATCACAGGCGAGACATCAGGTAATGCATTGACCGTGGAGAACATGGGAAGACAAAAGGATAGAGGAAAGGGATCAGTGAAGTGCATGAATTATAGGAAGGGAAGAGCCAAATCCATACTAGGAAATATAGAGTGTTGGAATTGTGGGAAGAAAGGAAATCTAAAGAAAGACTACAGAGCTCCAAAGAAACAAAGAGATGGAAAGCAGGAAAAAAATCATGAAGCAAATGTAACAGGTGATGTGTTACAAGATGCTTTGATTCTTTCTGTATATAATATTTCTGATTCTTGGGTAGTAGATTCAGGGGCTTCATTTCATGTCACACCCCATAGGAAACATTTTCAAGATTATTTTCAAGGTGATTTTGGACAGGTTAATATGGGTGATGATGCACCATGCAAAATTATTGGAATGGGAAAGGTACAAATAAAACAAAAGAATGGAAACAAATGGTTGTTGAAATAAGTAAGACATGTTCCAAATCTAAGAAAAAAAGTAATTTCAACAAAGAATTTGGTAAGTGAAGGCCGTATATCTACATTTACAGATAAGGCATGGAAGGTCACTAAAGGATCGCTAGTGATAGAAAAAGGAGAGAAGGTAGGTACATTGTATTTATGTAGTGATAATACTGACTCTGATGTCTCTTTAGCTTCTACATGAGTGGATACAACACTGTGGCATCATAGGCTTGGACACTTGAGTGAGAAGGTATGTAGATACTTCACAAAAGAAATTTTTTTCCAGATCTTAAATAAATTGATTTGGATTTCTGTGAGCACTATGTTTATGGAAAATAAAAGAGAGTCGGATTTATCAGAGTCAGAAAGGAAAATAAGAGTGAAAGGTTATAGCTTGTGCATACATATGTATGGGGACCATATCAGGTATCATCTCTTGGTGTATCTCATTATTATGTTACTTTTATTGATGATGCAACTAGAAAAACATGGGTTTATTGAATTTGAAAAAAATCTAATGTTTTTGACACTTTTAAGAAATGGAAAGTTGTGGTTGAGAATGAGATAGGAAAAAGGTTGAAGTGTCTCAGATCAAACAATGGAGGCGACTATTACAAGAAGGAGTTTGATAATTACTGCCCATACCATGGGATTCATAGAGAGAAGACAGTTCCAGGAACAACACAAGAAAATGGTGTGTCAGAAAGGATGAACAAGATAATCATGGAGCGTGCAAGGAGTATGAGATTGCATGTAGGGCTTCCCTTACAATTTTGGGAAGATGTTATAAATATTGTTGTTTACTTAATAAATATAAGACCTTCAAATCTTTGGATGGTGGAATTCTATAGGAGGCATGGACATGCAAAAGGGTAAACTATTCATTTCTTAAGACTTTCGGTTGTGAAACATTTGTCCATATTGATAAAAAAAATTGAACAAAGATTGAAGAAAAATCCAAGAAGTGTACCTTTATTGGATACGATGTTAATGATTTTGGTTATCACTTATGGGATTGTGAAAATCACAAAATCATTATAATTAGATATGCCATATTCAATGAGAATGTCATATACAAAGATCAGTTGCAGTGAAAGAAACAGAAAAAAGACCATAATACACATTGCTTGATGAGATCACTGAAAACAAAATTCCAAAGGTACCAAAAAATCAAAATGTACAACAACAGGAGAAACAGGAGAAAATGTATGTTTTTATTGTAGGTGCAAAAACAATAAGTTAGATTTTGAAGTTGCAAAAGGTTGTTGCACTTTCAACAACATAAGTAGAGTATGTTGCTGCTATAGAGTCTAGTAAAGAGATGATTTGGTTATAGAGGTTTATAGAGGAATTGGGAAAGAAGAAGGAGAATAATAGGTTGTACTGTGAGAATGAGAGTGCCATTCATCTTGCAAATAACTCAGTCTTCCTTTCGAAGACTAAGAATATACATCTCAGGTGCCATTTCATACGATCCATCTTGGAAGATGGACATTTGAAGTTGGAAAAGTGACATACTAGCCAAAATCCCCCAGACATGTTAGCAAAGGGATTAACCGAGGAGAAACCGAGTTCCTGCTCAGTTTTAGTTGGTCTTCAAGCCTGAAGGTGAAGATGAGAAATTTTCTAGGTCCAAGGTGGATCATAATCGAACAGGTATAACAAAAGTATAGTTGTTGTGATCAATCTCCAAGTGGGAGATTGTTTGTTTTGGAGCCTCATTATCTTCCTAATTCATATGAAGGTCAAAGGGACGGCAGAATACACATTTCATCCCTACCCTGGCCATGAGGG
>JZKD02S1672804.1:1113880-1136845 GCA_000966675.3 Picea glauca
TCGGGGTTCCAACAAAGCCTCTAAAACTATCGGCCCTCCTGGTAAAATAGAAGGCAACATAGCACCCAGATGGTGCTGCGCAATCTCACCTGAGATAGCTTTAAATGGGTGGTTGTAAGACTCAGGTGTTCACAGCCTAGGACAGAGTAGGGAATAGGGGTTTCTTGATTAAAGCCAGATACCATGAGATGTAAGGGAAACTACTTATTCCTTGGATTCGCATACGTATATCCCACAGTCTAATTTAAGCAAAGTATAACCACATTCATAACAATGTATTAACTCATTTATCAAGCTTAACCAATAGTTGTTGAAAGAAAGAAGAGACGTGCATACATTCAACATATTAAACAAGTATTACCATGGTTCACCCCCTCCTAGGCTACGTCCACAAAGATTTGTCTCTTGGCTCTTTTATTATGGCAGTTCTGCATTCTTGGTGCCACGCGCTTACAATTCTTCACAAAACTGGGTAAGATCTATGTGAGGCGAACTAGATCGCACCAGGCTCCACACCCTGCAGTCTAATCCTTAGATCTACCTTCCCTCTTATCTTATTTTCTCAACAGCCTACAAAATCGGTTCATACAGCTAAAAACATTAAAGAACTACTAACAACTACTAGAAAGCCTCTACTATATGATACTTTTGTATCTATATTTATACATTTCAGGCTCTTTATCCTTTTACAGAATATTACCAAAACCCTAACCCTTATTACGTTAGGTCTTTCTCCCATACACGTGTTGTTCTTCCTCTAACTTTCGCTTTCCTTTGTGCACGCTTTCTTGCATGTGCGCATGTTGTTCTTTTGCCAATTGTTACTTTAGTTTTTTGCATGCTTTCTTTCCCATGATCGTTCTTATTTCCCCTTCGGCCTGGTGCCAACAGGCCCCCAACACTGACATGTGACTCATCCCGAGTCACCTAATTTCTCTGTGCTTCCTCGATCTCCTTGGTGATCGTCTGGAACTGTTCCTGCAACTCTGTTTCTTTTGTTAGTGCATGTGCAGTTTTCTCCTTGATGGTGTCGATTGTCTAAGTTGCCACTTCCGCGCTCATCAGTCCTGCACATTCTAGCTGAGTCTGTGCTATCTGATTTTTGGCTTCTTCTGCCTGCGCAAGTACTTCTGCTACCCATTCCTGCAATGGGTCTATTTGAGCCTGATGCTCATGTTTCTGTGTTTGCACAGTAATAAGTTCTACATGTAACTTCTTCAATTCTTGTGTTCCCTTGACCCATTCAGGAATTGGTATGGTCTTCTATCACTGCTTGAGTTCTTGGATTGTTGCATTGATCCTCTCCTCCTCCTTGTCCTGGTGTTGGACCTGTGGATCCTCTTCCAACCTTGTCCAAAGTTGTGTTTCTTTATCCAGCAAGTTGGTTGTCGTGCTGACCTATTTTTCTAGCTCCTGTAGTTGCATTGTTTCTTCCTGCTTCCTTTTCTCCTTCACTGCTAGTGGAGTTGTCAGTCTAATCTGTCCGCGGAGAGTCTCGATCTCCTTCTGATACTGATCAATTGCCTGCACAATCTGGTTGATCTTTTCTGCGGCTGGGAGTTCATTTCCTTGCGCAGTAGTTGGAAGTTTCCCAAAAATTTCTTCCACTCTACGTTCCATCTCGTTTCTATGTTCTTTTTCCTCCTTAGTTTCAGATTTGGCCTGTGCACAAACTGTTTCCAGCGCTTCCCGCTTCTTTGTTGCTTGTTGTAGCTCAACTAAATTTTTATGTGCTCACGATTACATCTCGTGGTCGACGCTAACTTGTAGTTTGTATAATGCTCTTGATGGCATCCATGTCAAGATCAATTGGATATAATCCAAATCCTTCAGTGGTGTCTATCCCATAATTTCATCCATTCACAACATGTTAGGCTTTATGTAGACCGTGGAATGTGTGTGTGGTATTAGAAGAACTGGGTCACGTTCTTCTACCTCCACCCTTTCTGCGGTCTATGTGATTAATGGATCGATGCCCCTACTACTACTCGAGATCTGGGCTTCCACGAATTTCTTAAGGAGCTGTCCCATTTCTATCAGTTCCTTATGCAGTTTATCCCTGTGGTTCGCAGCATGATCGAAATCTTCTGTGAGGCAGTCTTGGACCATCCTGGAAATCATCTATCCATCATCCTCCATGATTGTGTAGTCCAGTGGCGGTCGTTGTGCCTTCATTTTCTTGCATGCACCTGCGTCCTGTACCGCTGGTCTCTTAGTTCCCCCTGGTTCTTGTGTGATGGGGTCCGATGCGGTTTCCTGTGCTCCCTCGACCGGTTTCCTCTATCCATTGGTTGGTTGGGTGGTTTTTGTCCTCCCCTTTTGGGTCCCTGGCTTCTCTGAGCTGCCGTCTGCCTAAGTTGACTTGGTTTGTCCCATGCTACATTTCTTGGGTACTGGGATATGTGGGGGTTGTGTTTTTGCCTGCGCAGCCCCTCCTTCTGTTGTTTGTCCTGGTACTTCTCTGGGTATGGTTGGAATCCTCCATTCATCAGGTCATTCGTTGATGACTATGTCGATATCTCCCTCGGTTATGCAGTAGTGCATCTATAGCCACTGTTTATTCGGATCCTGCCTTGGTTGTATCCACATGGCTTGTCGCCTAGCCCAGAAATTGGCGATGCCCCCGTATCGTGTGACAGCCTATGGTGTTATTCTCCATGCTCGGTTGATGGCTTCTTATATCTCCCATAGGTAAGCTTCGAATACGATTCCATTCTCCTTCTTATGCTTGGCTAGTGGAGCGGATCTCAAGATGCGATATCTTTCTCCTCCTGGATGTGGTGTGGTACAAAAGACGGTGTGTTCTGTTTCTCTCCATCCCATGAAATCTATGAGAGTGATCAGCCATGAGTAATGAAATTATGTACATGTGTCCTGTGGGTCTTTGCAGTCTACTTGGAACAAGTTTGATAGGTATGGCGCCCAGCTCATGGAGGTTCCTTCTGCGCATTGAGCTGCAACAACAATGACTCATGTCGGTAATTCGTCTTTGTGACATTTTCTTAGCAGTTTGCAGCCTAAGATCTTTGCGCCCAATTGCATCGCATCATTGTTGATCCGTTTGATTATAATGCCTCTAGTTCCCCTGTCGGTGCCATATTTCTTCTTCATCTCTTCTGCCAATGTTTTTTCCTTGGACTTATCATCCATAATTAGTGTGAGATACATACCCCTGGTGGTTAATCCTGTTATCTGCGTGATCAGTTCGAAATTTATGGGGATGAGTTTGTCCAACCATACATCCCCTCCATGTGTAACTGCTAACAGTTTCTTGATGCATGCCAACACATATTGGCCTCTACCAAAGTGTGGTATCTTCAACATCCTAGAATTCAAGTTCTGTCCAGTCCAGCTGCCCACTGGTGTGGCTGAGTGATGGTTTCTCCGAGTTGGTTCACAACTAATTTATGCATGAAGACCTGTGGTGCAAGCTCTGGATATTTGGTTTCGTCTGCTACGTCATGGTCAGAATAATTAAGCTTCCCAACATGACCCAATAGCTGCGGGTCCACCTATACTCCCTCTGGTATGCGAGGTAGCACAATCTCTATAGTTGGTTTCTTTTGAGGTGAGCTCGGTATCTGAACTCAGTCCTCCTGTTGTGTTGGCTGGCTCGAAGTTCCAACAACTCTTGGTTGTTCCCTTGTCATCCAATTTGGCCACGCCCAGGTAGTTCCAGCGGTCTCCTCGGTTGGGTGACCTAAGGCGGGTGCTTGCGTCTCATCTGGTTTCTCCTCTGCTCCCGGATGTTGTGTCGCTCCATTCACTTCCATGGTTGCTTCAGTATGTTCTGGTGGTATTTCCTGGTGGGTTTCTTCTTCTTTTTTCTGAGCTTCATGCACTGCTGCTGGTGTATCCTATTCCATGGCCTCTATTTGTGGTTATAGAATCTCCTCTAGTATTGGTGTGGGATCTATTGGGATTTCCTTTGGCGACGAGATTTCATTAATATAGACGGTCTCAAGTGGCTTCTGCTCATTTTCTTCCAGTGATCCTCCTAACCTCGTCTGAACCTTGGTTGATCTGGCTATCTGGCCTGGTTCTGCGAGATTTGGTGGTGCCATAATGGTGTCTGTCGAACATTTGTTGAGTTCGAATGGCTTCGATGAGCTCTGTGGTTTCACTCTATTCGTTCTTGTTGTTGTTGCTCTTTTTTTTTTCTCCTTCCGCGAATAGACTAATTTATTTTGTGCTCATGTGTTGTATGGGCTCGTCATGAAGCTTGTCAAGGACACTTCCTCCATCATGCGATTAATGCACCATAACTGTGGGTTCAATGCATTCGCGGCGGTTTCGTACTTGCCATTACGCCTCCTTTGTCATCTCCAGTTGGCACGTTTAATGTAACATCCCATCTATCCTTACCTTTCTTTAACCTTGCCTCATGTTGTCCTGTCATCCGGCTTTTGTCATCTTTATTTTTCCCACTTGTTTCCTTTTTCGATATGGTTCTTATCATTTCCCTGGTTTTTTTTTGTTTTTTTTTTCTACTGCATGGTGGGTGGTCGACTGTCATTTTATAGCTTCAGTTGGATCCCATTGATCATTCCTCTAAGGTCTGCGCTTGCTAGATCTATTAAATGTATAGCTCCTTTGTCTGTGATATATTTTACCTTGTATGGTCCTAGCCAATGCATTCTAAGCTTTCCTGGGTACTACAATGATTTACTGTCGTAGAGAAATACTATATCTCCTTCCTTGAACGTCTTCCTCTTGATGTGGCGGTCATGCCAAGATTTGTATCTCACTATCTGTACTTGTTGGTGGAATCCTGCCAAGATTCAGTCTTCCTCCATCGACAGTAATTGATCCAGTCTTTCCTGTACTGCACCTCGTTCTGTCATGTGTGTGATAGCTGCTACACGTAGCCTGGGTATTAAAAATTCTAACGACACTACTGCTTCTTGACCATAAACTAGTTTGAATGGTGTGTGGCCTTTCAACTTTTTGCATGTGGTTCTATACACCCATAACACTACTAGTACCTTGAGGTCCCAATCATCCCTATTGACGTTACATATATTTGTCAAGGCATTCTCCAGAATTTTCTTGAAGGCTTCTACCGTGCCATTTTCCTGTGGATGATACGATGTGCTTTTTTGGTGATGAACTTCAAACTCTTCGAGCATCGCTCGGATGGTGCTTCTTATGAAGTGCGTTCCTTGGTCGTTCATAAAAATTCTTGGGCACCCAAATCTAGTAATTACCTATTCAAACTGAAAGTGTGCAGCTGTCTCTACGCTGCAATATTTTACTGGTGCGACTTCTGCCCATCTTGTTAGGTATTCTGTTGCGGTGATAATATATCTCACCCTCGTTATTTTGGCTGGTGGGTTAATGGGTCCCACAAAGTCTATCGCCCATTTGTCGAATGCCTTCTTTCGGTCTTAGTGGCATCTCATCCCTTCTGTTGGGTTTTCCTACCATTTGACAGACATCACATTGATGACAGTACTCTTTCGAGTCTCTGTGGATCGTTGGCCACCATAATCCTACGTGTAGTACCTTCTGCATGGTATCTTTTCCTGCATAATTCCCTCCTGTTATTCCCTCGTGGGCTTCTGCTTAGATTCTTGGTCATTCGTGGTCTAGTATGTATCTCCGTAAGATGTTATCTACGCCCATCTTGTATAGATGTCCCGCAATCAATTGATAGTCGGCTACATGGAATAATAGGTTCTTCTTCTGCGCAATGGTATATTCTTGCGGCGCAGTACCTGTGCCCAAGTATTGGATGATCTCTATGAAGTAATTGTCAGCAATCTATACTAAGAATAGTTGTGCATCTGGAAAGTTGTCTTCTAAGTTCGTTGGTTCCTCTCCATTTGTGACCCTTGATAGGTGGTCAGGTCCTGCATTTAGTTTTCCTGTTTTAACTATTACCTCAAAGTTGAATTCTTGAAATAGTAATAACCATCGACAGATTCTCCCCCCCAACACTGGCTTGTTGACTAGGTATTTCAAGGCTGAGTGATCTGTAAACATATTAAAGTGTTTTCCTAATAGGTAATGTTTTTATTTCTATAGTGCATAAACCATAGCTAGGCCTTCTCTTTCTGTCGTGTTATAATTCTGTTCTAAATATGATAATTGTCTTCTTGTGATCGCTATCGGGTGATCCAAGTCTCCTGCTCCTGGTTGCACCAAGATAGCTCCAAGTGCTATCGCTGATGCATCTACATGTACATGGAATGTCTTCTCCCAATCTGGAAATACCAATATTGGTGCCCTGACGATATTTTCCTTCAAGGTATCTAGACCGTGTTGGCACTCATCGTTCCATTGATACTTTGTATCCTTCCTTAACAGTTTTTCCATTGGCGTTGTAATCTGCGCGTAGCCTTTGATGAATTTCCTGTAATATCCCATATGTCCTAGCATTGCTCTTAGTTGGCGGATTGTTTTTAGTGCTGGTAGGTTAACAATGACTGCAATTTTGGCTAGATCCACTAGCAAACCCTATTTGCATACTATGTGTCCCAATAGTATCCCAAATTGTGTTCCAAATATGCATTTCTTGATATTCAGTGATATCTGACATTGTTTGCATCGTTCTAACATCAGTCGTAAAACTTCCACATGGTTTTTTAGTAAGTTATGCATTGTCCAATCATCTAGGTATACTTCGAGGAATTGATGGATAAATTCCTTAAATGCTGCAATGACCTCTCTAGAAAATATCGTAGGTGCATTCTTTAGTCCGAACGACATGACTGTATACTGATAAGATCCCCATTCTGTCGCAAACGTGGTCTTGTGTCTATCCTCTTATGCTATCTTAATCTGATGATATCCTGAGAATCCATCGGTGAATGAGTAGGCTTTGTGGCCTCCTATGTTCTCGAGTACTTCATCTGTGAATGGTGTGGGGAATGGGTCATGTAGGCATGCATCGTTCAACCTCCTCAAGTCGACACATATCATGATCCCTCTTCCTTTTTTTTTGTCATGTGCTACCATCGGGCTTATCCATTCTGATTCTTCGACTGGTTCGATGATGTCGGCCTGGAGCATCTTGTCGATCTTGTCTTTAACTTTATGTTTATATATGGGATTCAATCTATATGGTCGTTGTTTAATGGGTCTCACATCATTTCTGAGTGGTATCTTCATTTCTCCTAATTCTCCAACTATGCCTTTCATATCTGTAAAGGTTGTGGGAAAAAGGTCGTTGTATTCGCACAACAATTCTGTGATACTTTCTAGTGTCTGTTTGTCCCAGTAATATCCAATGCTGACCATTTTGGGTTTCTCGACAGTCCTTATGTTAACCTTATTTATCTTGATTGGTGCAGAGATGACCTCTGTCTCTAAGGGTGGTCCTTCCACATCTCTCTCACCTTTGACTTCTTTGATCTGAATATCACGCGGATCATCTTCCTCCGTTGCTTCCTCCTGTACATGGTAGAATGAGAGTAGATCCTTGACTGTCTGCTTATTTCGCTGTTGTACCTCTGTGATAGCTTCTACTTCCGGTTCTTCAACGAATATGACGTTTCTGATCTGTTTCATGGATGTGTCTATGTTGGGTTTCTCATGCTCGAATGAGAAAGTGACTGTAAAGTTTTGTTGGAGTGTTGCCCATGTCTTGGTTCCTTTATGCATTTCCTGGTCCATATATTAATTCCCTAGTATGTGCTCTAGAGTATGAATGAAGTGGTGAGACCATTCCTCCGGTGGCGTCATTTTCCACAGTGTTTTACACTCCTCCAAGTGTTCTGCTGGTGTGCCTAGTCCGTCATATTTATGTTGTTTGTTACCTATATGTTCTGCGCCGAACCTTATGTGCAATAATCGCTTACATTGGTACCAATCTGTGATAGTTTCTTTGTGTGCACCCCACCATCTTGCGGGTGTAGCCTTTAGTGCTAAATCCAGTGCTATCAATCTCTGGTTTTCTAATACTTCGTCTTCATATTGTGTCAAGAAAGTTTCCAAATCATTTAGCCCGTGAAAGCTGGGTGGTTCTTTGATTTATGTGCCAATCCACCGTACTGCACGGTCTATTCTGGCACACCTTCTCGTGGATACTTTGTGTAGTCTTTGCTACCATTTTTCTAACCTGGTGTCTGAGTTTGTTGTACATGAAGTAATGCTCTGCCAACTGAGTACCCCATCTGCAGTTGGGTTTATGTAGTCCGCATCACGCGCAGTTGTTCTGTACAATTGGTTGATCTCTTCTAAATCCAGACAAGTGGGTTCTATGAACCTCTCACCTTCTGATGGGTCGAGCGGGGCTATGACCCTATAGTCCCCTGACTCAAATGTCATTTTTCTGGTTTTTAAGTTGATTATGGCCTGGTTATCGAACACCCAATCTAGACCAAGTAGCGTCGGGTAAGGTGTGGTGTCGTTACTATTTCGATGACTTCAAACTCTGCCTTAGTGCGCACACCATCCAGATCTACTGTAACTCCTTTTAGTCTACCTATTGGTATGACTCTATGTTGGTTTTCTATCTTTAATTGAATAGTTGAGTATCCCAGTGTAGGTTCTCCCATGCATTTCCATGTAGCTTTTGGTAGTACATTCACTTCGGATCCTAAATATAGTATAATATCTCCCATATTGAAATCCCCAATGTTAACATTTAGTATAAATTCCCTACTTGTTCTTCTTCTTGTGTGTAGGTGGTTAACAGTTTTCAATTCTGGCTTTTGTTCCGTCTTGCTGCTATATTTTTCTAGGATGTTTTGCAATATTTTGATAGATGAAGGATCATTTAACATTTTCAGGCATGTTTGAAAAAATTCTTTGATAGTACTTACTTGTTCCTTTGGTTTTATTCTATTGGTATGGTCTAGTGATGGTGGCATTTCATATTCCAGAGCTTCCTTGCTCTGTTGTGCAGTCAGCGCAACGTTCTCCTTCTTGAATTCTTGTCAGGATTATATAATGATCTCCTTCTCCTTATGTGCGTTGAATTGCTTCTTGGGGTCAGTTTTCTTCTTTACCCATTGGTTCTGCACTGGTTCCTGTTGAACTATGTCATTTCCTATTTTCGTTCCTCCTTGAGTGACTATGTTGATGTTTCGTCTGTCATCCCTTGCTTCGATGAAATCCACTCAACATTCTAGTTATTTTGATTCCTTTTTTCCTGGATATTTACAAGTAATGTCGGACATTCCTCCATATCGTGGTCTGATGCATGAATATACATA
This sequence comes from Picea glauca, assembly GCA_000966675.3. NCBI lineage: Eukaryota > Viridiplantae > Streptophyta > Pinopsida > Pinales > Pinaceae > Picea > Picea glauca. The sequence continues at coordinate 1,123,042 of JZKD02S1672804.1, forward strand.
CAAGTCACTGGTGGCAGTGGGCACTCCCGTGTATAATGTCCTAGTTGCTAGCAATTGTGACATGTGATTGGTCCTCTACTACGTATGAAACTTCCTCTGGATCATCCTGCTCCTCTATACGTTGCGCGATCACCTCGAGGTGTGTTATACTCTGGTCCCTGATTATACTACATGGTATTGTACTGGGGTTGTGTCGGGTTGTACTGTGGTTGCACATTATTGTATGGCTATGGCGCAGTATTATACTATTGTTGTGCGGTGCTGTATGGGGTTGGGGCTTGAGTGAAGTGTGGTACTACTTGCCCTGTCATCATTTCTGCCTGTACCCTGTATTCATCTGATGTTCTTTCCTGCATCACCTCCATAGTTCTGCAATCTTTGTCATCATGGCTGATTGACTTGCAAAAGGTGCAATATGAGTTCTTTGGGATTGTTTGGTATTTTTTCACCATCGTGTAGTGGTAAGGGTCATGACCCGGTTTCTTGCATATTTCGCACCATAATTCTCCTTGTGGTAGTGGGTTTGGAATCCTTATCGCCATATACTTTGTGAATGTTGGGAATTCATTCTTATGGTGTCCTTTTGTCCTGTAGGTAGTAAACCAAATGACTTCTCGTTTGTCCTTGTTCTTTTTCTGGTTAAGCTGAAATGTTAAGTTCTTCAGATCCTCCTTCAGTTCTTTGATAGCTGGTTCCATATGCTAGTACTGATTCTCTTCCAATTGCAAGGCTACCTGCAGAGCCTCTACCTGTGTCTGAAACTTTTGTTGTCGTAATGGATATTTGAAGTGTGGGAGTAGTGAGTTGAAAAATAGGTACCGGTGCTGCATATCGGTCATAAGGTATTTTAACTTTCCTTTTAATTGCTTGAATCTTTGATCAATCTCCCATATCGATTCTCCTAGTTTCTGTCTTATTTCAATCATCTCATTCATGTATTGATCCTCTAAGCTCGGATTTTGGAACTCATTTATCAATAGTTTCTTAATGTCGTCTAGTGTTCGTGTCATTCCAGGAACACTGTTCTTGACTAGACTCATGTACCAGTCTAGTTCTTGGTCTCTTAGCGTGATCACTAGTTGCATGAGTTTGGTGTCTTCATCAGTGATCTGCTTTTCTTCCCAGATCTTTGCACAAATGAATAGATGCTTCTCAGGGTCTTATGTTGCTTCTCCTCGAAACTATGGTAATCTGATATTAGGATCATGTCCTTCCATTCCAAATATTGAGCTACTCCCTCCTCCGCACGGTGTAGATACTTGACTGAGATTGCCTGAACTGTCTCCTCCAGTTGTTGCTCCTTGTGTAGATGTAGTTCCTGCTGTCAGACTTCCTCTGAACTTTGGTTGTCTAAATGGTGGTGTTCTCTTTGGTTTATTGGTCGCACATGGGTTTATGGGTTCCACACTGACATTAATATTAAATGGATGGTTGCCTTCTCCTCTTGTTCTTGGGCCTCTTGTTTTCCTCTCATACGTGGCACATAGGATTTCCTCAATCTGCTCCACAACCCGGAGATCCTCTACCTCTTCCTCATCGCTTTCCAATCCCTCCCTCTCGGCTATGGCTCTCTTCTTGGTATTCACCTTATATTGGTAGGGTGCTCCGCTACACATCGCTCCTGATGACGCCAAGATACACCAAAGTTGGTCGTCATCCATCAAGATCGGGTCCAAGGGTTCCTCCTCTTTCTTCTCTTTATCTTGCCCTCCTTCCATTCCTCCTCTCTCTGTCAATGCTTCCCCCCTTCCCCCATGCACGCAGGGAAGTCTAGCTGTCTGATTCCATTGTCATTATACCTTTGTTATATAGCAATATATTGATAGAAGTATATAGTGATCGAATGTACCTTCCTCTGGGTCCTCATAGGAACTCTTTCTCAACTGTGCGTTATGACTTTGTTGTGTCTATCACAAATTTTGTGTTAAAGCCTGCTACAATACTGTCAAGCCAAAAGTCGACTGCGCGGGTGAATTTTTTGTTCACCTGCTGCAACTATTGGATCTGTACTGGAGTTCAAGATAGTTTTTGAATCTAGTTCATCACATGGTTATCCTTTAACCTTAAGATCCACTCATGTAGTAGATGTGGAAAATCACATAAAAAGACTTCGTGTAAATTTGTAAATACGTATTTATATAGGTATTTACACAGTGTGATCCTGGGGTTTCTATTGTGATTTTGTGCAAACTCTAGCTCTTTAGTTCTCAACCAGCCCTTGATTTCTTCTCTCATGGGGTTTCAAGGTCTCAACATTCCCTTCTAACATCTCATTGCCCTTTTGTTTCGCTCCTTTGGTTCTTATTCGTTCTATCTCATCTACTCAGTCCTCTCTTGTTCATCTTAAGCCGACAACGAAACTATTTGCTAGTTATCAATTCCCTTCTCGGGTTGTCTGAGTTATTGACCCAGGGTTCCAAAAAAGCCTCTAAAACTATCATCTCTCCTGGTAAACCAGAAGGCAACACAGGACCCAGATGGCGCTGCACAGTCTCACCCGAGATAGCTTTAAATGGGTGGTTGTAAGACTCAGGTGTTCACAGCCTAGGACAAAGTAGGGGGTAGGGGTTTCTTGATCAAGGCCAGATACCGTGAGCTATAAGGGAAACTACTTATTCCTTGGAGTCTCATACGTATATCCCACAATCTAATTTAAGCAAAGTATAACCAGATTCATAACAATGTATTAAATCATTCGTCAATCTTAACCAATAGTTGATGAAAGAAAGAAGAGACATGCATACATTCAACATATTAAATGAGTATTACCGTGGTTCACCCCCTCCTGGGCTACGTCCACAAAGATTTGGCTCATGGCTATTTTATTATGGCAATTCTTCATTCCTGGCGCCATGCGCTTACAATTCTTCACAAAACTGGGTAAGATTTATGTGAGGCCAACTAGATCGCACTAGGATCCACAACCTATGGTCTAATCCTCATATCTACCTTCCCTCGTATTTTCTTTGCTCAACAGCTTACAAAATCGGTTCATACAGCTAAAAACATTAAAGAACTACTAACAACTACTAGCAATCCTCTACCGTATGATACTTTCGTATATATATTTATACATTTCGGACTCTTCAGCCTTTTATAGAATATTACAAAAAACCTAACCCTTCTTACGTTAGGTATTTCTCCCATACACATGTTGTTCTTCCTCCAGCTATTGCTTTCCTTTGTGCACGCTTTCTCGCATGCACGTGCGTTGTTCTTTTGCCAGTTGTTACTTCAGTTTTCTGCACGCTTTCTTTCCCACGATTGTTCTTCTTTCCCCTTCGACCTGGTGCCAACAGGACTTTTGTTGACTTGGGAAAGGATAATAAAGTTACATTATTCATTCCAGTAAGGGTAAGGTGAGGAAAAATCATTATGTTTCACACAAGTTTTTTTTTAATTTTTATGCCATTAGGGGTGCTTTGTTTGTTAAGGATTTTAGGAATAATCTAGGTGTGGTGATTGTTTGTGTTGATTGATTTAACTTGCTGAAAATTGATCTTAGTGGATGATCCAAGTGGATATCGGTGGCCACCCACCTATTCCAACTGGCTCATCTTGGCAGTTTTTCAGTTTGGCAGTTTTTTCCTAGTTTTCGGGTCCCGAATTTATGGGTCCATTTTGAGTCCCTAAACATCATTTTTAGGGCTCACCACAGTAAATATTTAGATTGAATTAGATTTTAACAGCATAATGTGTATTCCTTAGATATACCTTTCCAATGTGCTATTGTGCATCTAAAACGAAGATCGTATGCAAAATTTATGACCCCGAGAAGTTGATATACCAACTTACCCCAATGAGTCCAACATGATTCTTGGCTCTTCATCTCCTAGGGTTAGGTTTTTGCATGTCTAGGGTTTTGGCATTCATATTTATTGTAAAAAATATTTTAGAGCCTCATTGTACTTATCTTCTTGTGAATGATCGCAACTGTAACATCTATTTTCTAAGATAAGTCACCACCATTCTAGCAAGCTTGTTTCAGTGTACATTTTATAGTTTCAACATATTTCTTTATTAATAGAAGCCAATTTTTATTGTATATCTATTATTTTTCATTGAATCTTTGTGCTAATAATATAGATCTGTATTCATTTTGTTCTTCTCATAAAATCTGGATCAATGGAAATTTGAGTTGTTTAATTATATGGATGGAGTTTGTTTTTTAGAAGCATGATAGTACATTTAGGGGTTTTGATAAGAAGTCCTTGTAGAAGAAGGGATATCTTATGCCTCATTCGAATATGGTCAACTTAGATCTTGCATAGATTGTAACTTTTGATGAAATCCAATCTATTGTGAACCCATATGCAAACACTATGAGGTGAATGGTTATTTTGGTCAAGGAGAAACATGTTAAGGCCATGCAAGAGAAGCTAGACAAGAAGAGGAAGGAACCACAAGTTCCATATTATGATGGAGTTGTTTTCCAAGTGTTTGAAAAAAGGCTTACATGTCAAGTTTTTGAACAAATCCCTTCTTGTCAAGTTTTTGAACAAATCCCTTCTTGTCAAGTTTTTGTTGCATGGAAAGTGCTTGAAAAAATGATTGCATGTCATATTTTAAAAGAAAACCATGTTCACAGATCCTTATAAAAGAATAAAATTTTGAATTATGGTAAGTCTCTTTATGGGAAAACCTTATGCATGTGGGGGAATTCTAACAACCATATGATGGATTTAAAGTAAAAATTGAAGTTTAGGGATTTCTTTTTCCCAACACTGCCTTCCTTATGAGGGTAAACACATGGAGGATCTCTCTTAGCTCATTAATTATCATATTTGAAAATATTCAACTCTTATATTGGTATTGTGATTGGATGGAGTGGTGGGTGTTAGGATTTATTTGAGGGATGTAGAAAAAAAAATCTACCTCTCCAACTAACTCAAATTCTTCTCCTATTTCTAGTGCCTATATAATGTAGCATGTTAAGGAGGTGTCAATGGTGAATATTATAGCACCATAGGTCTCACATCTACATTAATTATATGAAAAAGATGTAATTATTTGCATATGTAATTGGTGGTAGTGTACTCATGTATTCTTGCACATGGTTATTATGAAAACAATGACATATATGTACAAATGTTTGATAATAATAATCAAACTCTATGTGATATCTACAACAACAAGTGTTACATATTGTGTTGATTCTAACATACTGTTGGCGTCAGAAGTCACTCCTAGATTGCTTGCAGGAGCTGAGCATGACACCCATCAGTTTAATGTCATGATTTGTTTATAGAGGGATGATCAAATGGAAGTAAACTCAGACAATATCGTCTCTATTCCGAAACTAGGCCAGGCATGCATGGGCGAGTGAGGTCTTAGATAAACTTCAAACAATGAGTTGTAATAAGGGTGAGTAGGGGGAAGACTTGTTTGAGAAGAGTGCAGGGGACTTTTATAAACAACAGGTTTCTAACAGACTGTGAGAGCAGGCATCTGAAGCCAAGATCTTCTTACACCCAAACGCAGGAAACCAGAGAAAACAGTAATGCAACAATAAATCATTTATCATAACATAACTGTGCTAATTCATACGAAGCATTCGATGAATGAACTCTCTGGCATGAGACGAAACATATATGGAAAAGGAAAATTGTTTGTCATAAAACAAGAAATCTCAAACACAGATGCATAACCAGGAAACCAGAATGGTTGTTGAAACTTTACAGTCGGGAGCTTCGCTCTACCATCGATAGATACCAAAATGGCGAAAACGCCTACATATACTCAAAACAACAACAACAACAAAACCGAGACGTCGCATTAAACACATTACGTCTGCATGGCTTCTGACAATCTGCGCCTGCAATCTTTGAATAATCGTGCACCAACGACGGACGCAATCGGACTTCTGACAGCTCCGTGGGCGAATCGACGTGCCTTTAATTCGTCGCCGGACTTTCCCATTATGGCGGAGACGATGTCTAACCACCACCAACCGCTTCAATAACTGCTTCCTTGGGATTGAGGATGGTCCGGCCAACTCGGCACCTCGGAGACGTGGACGGCCCTTCTGCCACCTGGATTAGCTGAACGACCTGATGAATAAACATGGAGGCCAATGTGAAGAATGGGGCGCATGAAGGGAATAGTGGCGCCAAAGATATGAGGGTGAGGCATGAAGAGATGAGGAGGCGAGAGAGGTTACAGGGAGACACATGGCAAAAGGAGATAAGCGGAGGAGGCAGGAGAGGAGACGTGATGGGCGCATTTTAGTGGAAGGCTGACGTGGAGGGGAGCGGGACACATGGTAGGTGGTGAGTGGATGATGAGATGGAGAAAGGACCACTTGGACTAAAGAGTGGAGAAGGACAAATGTCACACGGCAGCAGGGGAAAGGTGGCTCCGGAAGATGACATAACGGGGGAAGGGCCCACGTTGGTTAAACATAGAGCAGCCGAGGAGGACGGGATCACGCGAGCGCCGTTGATCCAGGCGCTTGGATCTCGGACGTTGGGAAGTTGCGCGTTCGATTCCGGACCCCCCCCCCCCCCCCCGGCTTAAAGGTAGAAAGGTGGGGGGGGGGCGGAATCCTATATGCACCGTTGATCTGGGCGTGCAAATTTCTGCCACCCAAACTTGCTTGTAGCTTACCACAGGCGCGTAAGCATTCCAAACTCAGGACAAGTGGGTTTTAACCCATTCCTTTGCATTCTAACCCCCTTACAAGAAATATCGCTAACACATACTAAAGTTTGCATTTCTTGAAATATATTTGATTAAGCCTCAACTCTTCATGGACAGTTTTAAACATCTCAAAAAATTAATATTGTGTTATGTCAAGATAGTGTTTAATGTGGGGTTCATAATCTCTAGAACCCCTTCTACATTTTATTATGTCCTTTGTGTTGGAAAAAGGACTAGTATTATCATGCCAAAAAACATGCACTAATCCTTTCACCGCTTCAACTAAATTCATGTCTCGACGTGGAAACCTACCATTGAGTACCAATGATTTGTCCATATCTCCCATTGTGTCAATATTGTCTCTTTTAAAATAATATATTTTCACGCTTTTGGGATGTAGTTTAACATTTTGTGATGTGCACTTAAGCAAACAATGTTGGCTTGTGCTTTGTTACATTATGGTCATGTGAATGGGATTTTTTCCCAATGGATATGAATGCATCAACAATATATTTTACTACATGATTGCTTGATTTTGTATTTTTTCACTGCTTTTATGCATAATTTTATTCTAACCTTTGTCAAAATCCTAAATTTTAGCAAACATAAAAACAAAACATCAAATTTAGATTCAAAAAATTCTTTATTAATTTCCAAACAATGGTGATTAACAATGTGTTTAGCTATGTTACCTTTTGTAGAAGACAATGTGCATTTATCCTCGTGTATATGTTAAGGAATGTTCTTTCAGTGATGTGTAAATTTCGATAGTCATTCAACAACTATAATCATGTTGACATCTACTAAAGACTAGAAACTTTGATCAAGAGATTAAACCATGTCACATGATTGTTGGAAAGCCTCATCTACAAAGTTTAGAATGGAAGCACTCAACTCTTCCAACCCATAATAATACAAAACATTAAATGTTTTAAATGAGATGAGTAAAAATTGATAAAATGAGAAACAAAAAAGATAATACAGAGAAGACATAATTGGGAACAAGAAATTTTAGAGCGCAAAGCGTCGAGTGTATTTGATTAAGGGAAAAGAGCTAAGCTAAATAAGCTCGAGCAAATCAAGAAGATCAAGAAACAAAACAAGAAATCTTAACGGACTCGTACAACTGGCCAGGACAGCTGGTAGTGTACAGTCACATATTGTTGAAGTTATAGATATAACTGACACTCCCTCTTAAACTCAATAGTTACAAACATTAGCACTGGTAATGCCCAAATGTTGTCTCTTAAAATCAAAAATACTTTTACCTAATGGATTTGTAAATATATCTGCGAATTGATCTCGTGAGCCACAAAATATCTGCGAGCTCTTGGAGCTTTCTTTAAGCCATACAAGGCTTTCTTCAACCAATACACTTTTACAGGCTGATCTTTGACTTCAAATCTAGGTGGTTGATCCACATAAACCTCTTCTTCTAAGACGCCATTCAGGAAAGATGAATTGACATCCATCTGGTATACTTTCCATTTGTGTTGATTTGTTATGGCTAAGAGAGTCCTTACAGTGTCCAACCTTGCTACTGGAGCAAACGTTTCACCATAATCAATGCTAGGTTGTTGTGAGAATCCTTTGGAAACAAGTCATGCCTTATATTTTTCAATCTGCCCCTTTTCATTGAGTTTAGTTTTGTAAACCCACTTGACACCAATACTTTTCTTGTGTATGGGTAGATCAACAAGATCCCATGTATTGTTCTTCTCAATGGAGTCAATCTCTTGGTTCATGGCTTGAACATAATGTGGATCTTTAGATGCCTCTTTAAAACATGTAGGTTGACATGAAATTAATGCAAAAAGGTTGTGTTGATCAATATCATCCAACTGTTGATGGATTTCTCTCAAGCTTTGAGTTCTCTGATTTTCAAGTTCAGAAGATGAATTTATGCTTGAAGTAGAGTTGTCCTGAGGACTTTCAGGATGTCCTTGTACCTACAATCTTGGAAGGGTAGGATGATGTATTTGTTGTCCTGAATTTTCTATTTTTTCATGAAGTGATAGCAATGGATTTTGACTGTCCATAGGACGATTTTCAGACTCACTCCAGAATTAATTTTCAAGAAATTTGACATATCTGTTGAGAATTAGTTTCTTTGAAATCGGATTATAGAGTCTATAGGATTTGGATGTCTCACTGTCGCCAAAAAAAATGCATTTTTCACTTCTATCATCAAGTTTATTCCTCAATTTGGAAGGTATGTGAGTGAATGCTATGATTACAAATGTCCCGAGATGAGAAACATTTAGCTTTGTCCTACTCCATGCTTCTTGAGGGACCTTCATCTTGAGACTGGTGGTTGGAGATATATTCATGAGATAAACTGAGCATGCTACTACTTCAGCCCAAAATAAATTTGACAAACATTTCTCTCTGAGAAGGCTTCTTTCCATGTTCATTATTGTCTGATTTTTCCTTTCAGCCACTCCATTTTTTTGTGGAGTATACCAATATGTAGTTTTCATAATGTTGCCTTGTGATTTGTAGAAATTTGCAAATTATTTGGAGCTATATTCTCCTCCTCCATCTGACCTGAGATCTTTCACATATTTTCCACTATGTTTTTCAACTTCAACCTTGAATTCTTTGAACTTTGCAAAAGTTTCAGACTTGTGTCTAAGAAAATAGATCCATATTTTCCTGCTAAAGTCATCTATAAATGTTAGTAAATAAAAGCTACCACCTATTGACTTTGTTTTCATTGGTCCACATAGGTCAGTGTGAACCAGCTCTAAGTGTTGTTTGGGTTGAGTGGAGGACTGTGGAAAACTAGTTCTCTTATGTTTTCCAAGAATGCAAGACTCACATGGGGGATTTTTCTCTTTAAATATAGGTAGACCTTTGAACATGGAGTGCTTATGTAGAAGGCTTAGAATCTGAAAAGATAGATGTCTAAATATTGCATTCCAAACCATAGTTTCATTGGGGGTGGATGCACTTTGTGCATATGATTGGATCAGATTTGCAGTTCTAAGGGTCAGGGGAAACATTCTATTCCTAGTCATGTGGACTTCAGAAATCAATTTCCTGCTGAGGTTTTTTTCATATATCCTACATGATGCTCCCTCAAAAAGTACTTTATAGCCATGTTCAATAAGTTGTCCTACACTTAACATATTATGTTTAAGATCTGGAATGTGATAGACATTGTTTATGTCTTTCTTTACATTTTGTTTAGTGAGAATAGGTACAGTTCCTTTTCCTTGAAATTTGACTAAGGAATAATTTCCAAGTGTAATATCAGACGAAATAGATAAATCAATGCATGAAAGTAAATATTTGTTACCTTTCATGTGATTGTTTCATCCACTGTTCAACAACCAAATATTTTGTGTTGTCCTTCAATCTTGTGGCATGATAGAAACATACCATCTGAGGTTTCTCCTTCATGATTTGAGACACGTGCTCTCCCTGACCTGAGAGTTGATATTCTTGCTTCTTTCGACATTCAGATCCATAGTGCCCATACTTTTTGTAGTAATAGAATTTTATGCTCGATTTGTCATTTGATCTTCTACCTCTGCCTCTTTGAGGATGGAAATTCTGATTCTGGTTCTGTTATATGTGACCTTTTCTTGATTCATTGTTACTTGGACTTCTCCCTCTACCTTAGTGACCTTTGCCTCTGCCTCTCCCTTTGCTGAAGGAGAATTGAGTATTGAAGGCATTGGATATTGACTCATCTTCGAGATGTAGTCTGGTCTCATGTGTCAATAAAGAGCCCATTAATTCATCTGCTGAAAAATTTGATAGATCCTTGGATTCAAGGATGCTTGTACCAATCATTTTGAATTTCTTTGGAAGACTTCTGACAACTTTCTCAATGATTCTTTGATTAGGTATGTCTTCACTAGTCTATCTGATCTGGTTTACAATTCCCATGACTCTGGTCATAAATTGATCAACGTTTTCAGAATCAGTCATTTTTAAAGTCTCAAAGTGCATCCTCAACATCTGCAGCTTAATGGTTTTGACCCTATCATTGCCTTGATAATTTGATTTAAGGATGTCCCAGACCTGTTTTGAGGTAACAACACCTGTCATTTTTAAGAAAATTGAGTCATCCACTGAGTTCTGAATCCAGAACTGCGCCTTATTCTCTATGTTCCTCTGTGTTGCCTGAGAAGTTTTCTGTTGATTTCTCATGGAAGCAAGATCTACTAGATCTAGTTCCACATAGCCAAGATTCACTGGATCCCAACACTCTTGTGCTTGTAAGAAGGATCTCATTCTAATATACCAAAATTCATAGTTCTTTCCAAGAAGAATCGGTCCTTGTGTTGGTCCTAAATGGCTAGAGGTGGCCATCTTGAAGAAATTGAAAAACAATTGTTAGAGATTTTTAGGCTTACCTGTTTCTTGCACGTAAAACCAGGTCTACGAAATCCTGTGTGTGACTTCAGGCCGAAAAACACGGGGTAGACCACTTCTTTAGCTTTGATCTTGTTGGATATGATTATCTGAGCACGAGATCTACGGAGTCAGAGCTCTGAGATCTGTTCTTTAGCAATTGTACCCCTCTAATGGCGAAATCGGGCTATCTGAGTTTACTCGAGAGCCAAAAAAAAATTGAAATTCAACTTCTCATGTGACCGGGGGCTGTAAACTAGGCACTTCCGGCGTTAAGATGCGTGAAGGTCTCAGTTCCTTCGAATAGTTGAATGGCCAAATAAACGAATTGTTGCAAAGATCAATGATCCTAATTGATTTGAGATCAACGATCCACAATTACTTCGGGAATTCGTTCCTTCGGGGCTCCAGTTGATATTCCTTTCTTACCTCGCAATCCTTTGAACTCGCAAACCTCCAAACAGGGGGAAGAGAACGATGGTCTCAATTACCTGTCGAGATCTATGACTCAGAATTACTTCGAGATTCTAGGCTTCAGATATCTTTCACCGCTCAAAATCACAATACTCGCAAAGTGTCGAGTCGAAGAACTACCTGTAGAGGTGTAGATCTAGTGATCCTTACAACTCTGCAAACAAACGACCTATATCTTCTTCGGAACTCCAGCCTTCAGGATTTTTAAATCTGTTGACTCACGCTAATATATGGAGTGTCGAATCTTCGAAGTGTGAGATTAGCCTCCACGTGTCCTCTTGATTGGACGACTGAGATTTACTTTGGCCTTCAAGGCTTCAGAAGTTCTAGCAACATTGCACCATGTTTTCTCCGAGACTCAAACTAGCGAAGTGGAAGATCCTTCATCCATGTGTCTTTGTCGATGGATGGTCCAGATGAACTTCCGGGCTTTGGACCTTCGAGAGTTATTTACTCAACACTACTTGCTTCCTCCCGGAGAACGAGATCATCGAATACGGGGATCATCTGACATGTGTCCCCTGCGACGTACAAGAATTATTTATATGTGACCGAGATTTGTGACCTCAGCTTAACCTTTGGGCACTTATCTCACTTTGCAAGATTGATAATGGACCGTGAAGATCAATGGCCACGAGTGATTCCGAAAAAAAAACTTTCTCATGCTTTAATTTCCTTCTCAATCTTTGCAATGTGAAGATGCTCATCCGTAGTGGGATCGATATCCACCATTGATCTGTTGATCGAGCAAGACAACAATCCTGAGGGATTGTAGAGTGTCAACTTTCTCACGCTTTTATTTCCCTTGCGATTTCTGCAATGGATTTCCCCCGTCGATCTCCCTTCAATGAGATCTGACGGTCGTGACTTAATCTTTGCTTGATCCGACGGCTTATCTTTCTCTCACCTAGATCTAACGACTGAATTTTTTTTCCCTCTTTTGCGTGCTCCTCATCCTTTCTAAGCTTGATTAATGGCTCATATATGTTCCTACGACCGATCTTACAGCTGTTGTAGCTTCTGAAGAAATGATTTCACAAAGATTTAAATGCGAAAGAATTTCCCGAATTATTTAAATGCAAACGAATCTTTAAGTGTTTCGTCCTTCTACATCTCTGCTTCTCCATGCTTGATGTCTCCAATGAACTTTTGAGCATACTGTGGACTGCATACTGTTCTCCTAGCTCTATGAAGAATCTTGTGTCCCATGCTCTCGTCTACAAGACAATGTAAGCTTTGTGCTCTTCTTCTTAGGATCGGGATGCTCTCCAGGCACTGTGAAGAGGCTTACATACTGCGCTCTGATACCATGATAAAATGAGAAACAAAGAAGATAATACAGAGAAGATAGAATTTGGAACAAGAAAGTGTAGGTCACAAAGTGTCAAGTGTATTTGATTAAGGGAAAAGAGTTGAGTTAAATAAGCTCGAGCAAATCAAGAAGATCAAGAAACAAAACAAGAAATCCTAACGGACTCGTACAACTGGTAGTGTACAGTCACATACTGTTGAGGTTATAGATATAACTAACAAAAAAGTCAACAAATTCCAACCCATAGCCTTGGAAGAAGTGATGAATGATTTAATGCTAAACTACCACATTATAATGTATTTAAATAAATCTTGTGAGATATTTAAATCAATCAACAATAAAAACTTGAAAGAAGTAATAGATTTTTTAATACAACGTAGTCTAAATATTCTATGCTTTGATTATTTTTCTATGCTTTAGTTATTTTCCGTGAATATTATTGATTTAATTTTGAACGAAATCTGATGAGACATTATTAGATCTGCATATTAGAATGATTTCTAACTAAAAATGTCAAAACTTAGAACATTTCAAAAACACTATGATACACATTATGATGCATTTATGAGGTTGGAAAAAGTGTTTAATAATAAACAAGTATGCTATTACAAGAAGTGATGGATTATTTAATTCTACACAACGACTTTATGATGTGTTTAACCAATCCACTAAACAACCGGTGTATGATGGCTTTAAATCAATGCACCGTTTTAATGGTTTAATAGTAGACAACCACGTTCTAATGGCGTCTACTATGATTGAAGCGTTCTCAATACTTCTATTATAAAAAAGATTTGATATTTCATCATACTCATTGTTTTCTCCAAGTTATAACATCTCTCAAAATAGATTTGATGTTTCATTTTGGACATTTATTTCCGAGACTTCGAACTTATAGGAATAATAAAATAGATTGTATAACCTTTTTAAAATTTTGACATAATGAATAAATTTCTTTAAAATTTTCATATTTTTAATTTGATTTTGAATTATATATATATATATATATATATA
>JZKD02S1672804.1:1148131-1214299 GCA_000966675.3 Picea glauca
CATACCTCTAAAAGTGGGTAATGATGATAGTGGGATGTTTTTCATGCCGATGTTTCTGGAAATATCCAAGATTGGAAACCCAAAGGTCTCAGTCTCAGTGGCTACATTTCCTTCGTCTTCTTCCATTCTATTGATAGATGGTTCAGAAACTAGATTGTGTGTGTCTCCTGAACATTCAACAGATTCACGTTCTGCTCGCCCCAATGTTGATTCTTCCATTTTAGGTTCTTCTTCTGGAGCCTCACTAGCTCCCCTTAAACTTTCTCCTGGTGGAATTTTTCCTGCACCAGTGTCAGTTGGATTAGTGGGGGGGGGTTTGTTTTTGAATCTTTAGATCTTACAAATCTACCCTTATTATCTCTATATCTATGCATAAAATGGAAATTTGATTCTTAACTGAATTGAAATCTTAATTCTATCTAGAAGGTAAGAAGGAAACCTGGCTTCGGAGAACCCCACTCTAGTGGTCGTGTGGCTCTTCACTCACGTCTTAAACGTTTTATCCTCCTCCCTCAAGCAACCTTTAAAATAATTCAAAACCTATGCAAACAATCTAAGCTAAAAATCACTTCCTACCGTTTGCAACTCCCCGACAACGACGCCGAAATGGTGTGTTACTTATATGTCTAATATAATGCACTCATTAATTATCAATCCGAGATTCGTAATCAATAGAGTTACAAGACACCAGTAAGGAAGGTAATTCTAATGTCATGAGTATAGAACTATTCTAGATTATGCATGCTGGAAAAAAAAAAAAACTAGCAAATCAAAACACACTTTGGTTGTCTTTCACAGAGAGACTATCTACTCCATTATGGCACATGCAAGTATGATATGGAGTTCTTTTGAAAGATCAACTCTGCTATCTGACCCAGAAAACTAACTATGCAATCACACTTCTGAAAGGGAAATCACACATCAATCATCAAGACATAGCATGGGTAGTCCAATAGTCAATATACTAAGTATGTTATGGTTCACAATGTGCTGTTGTGAACTTCACTAGTTCTCCTTCAAATATGTCTGACTATTGTTTCCAACATTTGTGTCCATGAAATAAAATCAAATTCATAAAAACAGAAACAAAGCATATGCAAAAAAAAGAGATCTCTAAGTAATCGAAACCTAAAATGAACTATACTGCTATCATCTGAAAAGATCAAAGCTTCAACTAGTCTAACATTTATACTATTGAAATCAACTACTAACACTAATCTATAAGGATGTTGACCTTTGTTGGGTGGTGGGCCCTTGATGCTTCAACAGGTCAGCGACTGGAGTCTACAGTAAGCTCTCTTTCAATCCACACATTCCTCTTACTCAAATTTCAAAACATAGAATTAAACTATGCTAACAACTCAACTCACATTCATTCATAAATGATCAAGACCTAGAAATAATTGACATATTTCTATTAAACTTCAACCAAAATATGTTCTGCAATATGTAACATTGCTTCACATACTGTGCTATGCTAACTCTCTACTACCTCCACCATCCTTGTCATGACTATTTAAATGGTCTTAGTCGTGAAACACAAGGAGGTGAAATCTTTAGCAAATCAATGAATTGTCAAATTTATATATTCTGTTACATATTTTAAGCTTCATCAGTCAATTTTCAAATTTATATATTTCGTTACATATTTTAAGCTTCATCCTCATGACATGAAGTGTATCAGGATGAAGCAATAAACAAACAAGCTTATCATAACCTTGCTAGAGATTTAATGATTCAGCAAACATCTAACAATTATCTTTGGTATGATCTGGACCCAAACTTGGTATATTCTACTTCCTATATTGGTACCGGATCGTGACAGGTGAGATTCGGTAAATGGTACCGGATCCAAACAGTATGCAAGTGGTTGGTACTAGACTAGAACAGTCTGCAGCCATTGGTACCGGATCTGAATGGAAGGTGTGCTTGGTACCGGATTCAGACAATGAAAATCTGGCGCATAAGTACCAGATAGTTGAGCTGGTACAGAAAGGCTAGACTCATCTAGAGGTCAAAGGTTACACGTGGCAAATTAAAACATTAGTACATGAAACATTTAGTCTCCTAGCTCAATAAACCACAAAAATGCATGAATTAATTAGACTTTACCTTATGACCTCATCAATGGCTAATGGTAGTGTTATTTGTCATTTATCCAAGCTTAGGTAAGCCAAAAAGGTATAGATGAGGAGTATAATAGGGTAGTGGGGATGTCAATTTAGAGGCTCAACAATTCTTTTAATTTTTCCCCCATCCAGATATACGATACATATTTTTAATTTAACGAGCTCGAGGAGGGTAACACATGCTCGATATGACTCACCTTTAGTAAGTCCCTCTTCCTTTGTTTAGGGAACTGGAAGAAGTAAGGGTTCGGTCTCATATGATCCCTTCAATGTGTAATTGTTTAACGAGTCCAGAGAAGGTAAACGCGGTGGTTTTTCATATTTAGAGAGTCTGAAAGCAACTTAAAGATTACTCCAATGCTGTCCTTTTTCGTAATGTTAGTCTCGTGAGGCCGAAAAAGAGATAAAATATCACTCGAAAGACTCCCTTTAAAACATTTTAACGAGTGGGAAAGGAAGCAAGATCACTCGACAATCTTTTCATGTTTAGGGAGTCTGAAAAGAGCTTAAAGACGACTCCAAGGGGTTCCTTTTTTGTATATCCATGCGAGTCCGAAAAAGTGATAAAAGTCTACTCAGTTACATTCTCATGTTTTTATGAGCACAAGAAAGAAAAAAGACTAAGCTCGGTATGCCCCCAGCTTGAAAGCTAGTGGCTTAACTCCAGAATGATCATCAAAGGCTAGAGACATGCCCTCCAAGCTTCAATTCATTCACCGACTTTGAGGTGGTCCCCAATTTCTCTACTAGATGTAGAAAAAGGATAAGAGTGGATGAAATGAAGGTTCAAAAGAGGTGACTGTTTCATTTTTTAACGAGCTTTCCACAGAGAAGAGAAACTATGCTCGTGACCTCTATTTCATTTTTTAACAAGCTTGCTACAGAGAAGATAAATTGTGCTCGTAACCTCTGTTTCATTTTTTAACGAGCTTGCTACAGAGAAGAAAAAATGTGCTCGTGGACTCTTCTTGATCATGGATTCCAAGAGAATAATGCTCTGGAAGGACACCATGTCAAGGGACAAAACTCAGTCTTGGCTTCCAAGAGATCTTCACTGGATGGAAGAAAATTACTCTGGAAGGACACCATGTCAAGGGACAAAACTCAGTCTTGGCTTCCAAGAGATCTTCATTGGATGGAAGAAAATTACTCTAGAAGGAACACATGTCAAGGGTCACAACAGGGGTAAGGAGATCAGGCTCCAATAGCCCTACCGAAGAGATCACCATGTCAACTACCGGATCCAAGTCATCGAAAGTTGAAATCATGGGAGATAATGCCACATAATTGACATGTGGCAGGGGTGATACTGTCATCATATAAGAACCATTTAGGGAGGTAATCCAATCAGGACCAATGAACGAAAGGTGATCAATAGTCACCATTCTTCCATCGTGCGGGAAATATATCAAACGAAAAAGAGTGGAAACAATGTCTTTCATGGAATAGACATAATCCCTCCTAAGGAATAAAGCAAAATACAAGGGGTCTTGGACTACCATGACATCAATAAAGACAGTTTTCCCTCCCAAACTTATGGGAAACTGAGGAAGGGTCCCTAAAGGTTGACTAGTTCTTCTGTTAAAAGATAGCATATTATGTGTAATAGGCGCAAGCTGAGGACAACCCAAAGCATGCCAAGAAACAAAGGACAAAATACTAACAAATGCACCTTCATCTATCAGCATTTGAGGAACGTCCCGACCACAAACCTGTACTGTAATTTGGAAAGCAATGTGAGAGGGAAGACAAGGTCCAGTTAGCGCACCCCAATCAAAAAGCATGGCCTCATTTCTTGGAAGGGCTTTTGCGGGAGAAGGAGGAATGCCCCCCAGCATGGTAGATTCTATATCAATGAGAAAAACGTGGGTAGTATCGGGTTTACTCTCTAGAGGAAGAGTAGGATCGACTGATGATGGGATCAAATCGACCACGCTGGCACTCTTTAGAGGAAGAGTGGGATTGACCGATGATGTAAGTGGAGAAATCACTTTGGCACTCTTCGGATGAAGGGTGGGACTGATCGAAGAATATACTAGATCAGTCACTTTGTAACTCTTCGGATGAAGGGTGGGACTGACCGATGGAGAAATTGGATCGACCACTTTGGTTTCACTCTTTTGATGAAGAGTGGGGTTGATCGATGATGGAACTGGATCAACTACTTCGGTGAGTGGTTCAATCGAGGAGGAAACTAGATTGACCACCTGATCAACCGTACTGACCGGGGATGGAACCAGATTGACCAGTCCATCAACTAATGATGGGTTGGGGGAAATCTTATGATAACCTTTTGGAAGTTGAAGTTTTTCTAAAAGATAAGAAGCCTCGTCCATACGAGGGAAAAGGTGAGAATAATGATCTTCTTCTTACCAACCTTAACATCATTGGTTGATGGGGTATCACTGGCATGACCAGCAGAGGCTGATGATGTGGAGGACCACATTTCTAATATCTTGGGAATACTAGGGAAATCCCTTAGAAAGTGGTTGCCCTTACAAAGACTGCAAGGGAATTTGGGTTTCAGATTCTTCATTTTAATCTTGTTGATCTCATCAACACTCCCAGTACTATTAATAGTAGTTGGTTGTTGGGATTCAACATCTAATGTTGTTGGAGCCTTGGTCCTTTTTGGGTTCTTCCTCTTCTTCTCTTTCTGTTTCTTCTTCTTTTGATCAGCCTGGTTACTTGCTTTAGAGCTTTCACTAGGCGAAGAAGGAGAAAGGGAAGGAGACTTAATGGGTGAAGAAGGCGAAAAGTCGACATGAGTTTGATGTGTGGGTGGTGTATTGACATCTAAAGTATTAGGTGCAGTTGAAACATTGGGAGGATTCGAGATCACCGGAGTGGGGAACAACCAAACCGGTAATCTGATGGTGAGTCCCGGAAGACTTAGTGTGGCAATGTACGGAGGACCAAAGTTTCCAAACGATGGAAAGGTATAAGGTTCCCCAGGAGAATGGGTTCCTCCATTGGTACTCTTAGGGTTTGATTCCATTAACACTAACTCGACCTAAGTTCCACTAAGTAACACAACCAACACACACTATGAATATGAGAAGAAAACAATCAAACAAAACCTTCCCACAATGAAACCACTAGTTGGTGATGAAATACAATGTCGCGAGATCAAAATAGGAAGAGGTGGGGATAGAGTGGGTGGATCAGTTACATTGGTGACCTTCTTAATGGACTTATGCCTTGGTGCAATCTTCCATGCAGTAATTGTGGATTTACCATCCAAGGAACCCGAGTGAGTTTGACCAACGTCTGTTCCAGGTACAGTGAGACTTCCCTTCACCGTTACCTTATGTGAGACCCTAAAGATTATGGCTACTAAGGTCACCAATTTGCATTCATCCCCCGGGCGAGTATAGTCGACAGTCCAGTCGGAACGTATGGGTAGGATAACAAGTCTGAAATCAACTCGAGAGGCTCCCACACATAATCGTGGGTATACCCTCAAGTGACCCCCAATATATGATCTGACCACTACAAACAGTTGAACCACGGAGGGATAATCTTTGTAACTCACCTGAATGTGACCTCGTCCGTAACCCCTGTGTGAGAGGGGGATCCTAGAAAGCATATATGACAATTGGATTTTCTCTGCCTATCGCAAGATGCTAAGTTTGTTTGATAGCTTTGGAAAGTTATCCTTTCAACCTATTCCAAATCCCTACACCTTAAACTAATGTAGGTTTGCTAACAAAGATGTAAAAGTTTGATAAATTTTAATTAAGTGTTGATTTTAGTGGTTGTTGTTTACTCAGAGGTGTATGAGAGTGAAAACTGATGATATTATGACTCGGTTCCCAAAACATGCGTAAGAAATGATAAGCAATCTTTTCTTTCAATGAATATATAATTAAGGGAAGGAGAAGGATTTTCCTTTCACTGTCAAACACTAAAATGCAATGACCTCATGCAATATTCCTCAATAAGGAATCCAATGCAATGCTAAAATGTTTATATATGACTGATAAGCAGTATATGTAAAGCTTCCTATGCTAATCGGACTTCAAGAGTTGTGAGATTTAAGCAATCTGGAAGCAAACTTCACATAAACCAAAAGACACCCTTGTTGTGATCAAACAAGAAACAGAAAGCCAAAAACTCAAAAGGAAGGAAAAAGAGCTTGGACAATATGACTCAAAGATCATAAAGAAAAGTACAAAAGACCTTTGAAACTCTTTACAAAGTTTTCACTCATTCAGATAAACGAGAAGAAAACGATAAATTGACTTCAAATCATGAAGGACAAAGAGTTATTGAAAAGTAAGGAAAAATGTCAAAAAATCCAAACAAAAAGAGATCATTCCTTAGAAAGAAGAGTATTGAAGACCAAGATAAAGATAAATTGAGATGATAAGATCCTGGGCAAGTGCTAAAAGCAAAAATTGAACTCAGAAATTGAAAACCTAGAATATTTTCCACAAAAAAGGGGGGTAGCACTCTGGTGTAAGGGGTACAAGAGCACTCCAACACTCTGTGTAATACCACCAAGTAGTGTTGGCAATCTAATAACAAGGGCAAGGGAACACTCTCCTTCAAAATCTCAGAAAAATTCCCAGAAACTCAAAACATCAAGGAAATTTAGTCAATCAACTTGATTTTGATGAAATCCAGAGCCAAACAATCAGATCTAAGAATCAAAGAGATAGTATGGAGAAGGTCAAATGAGTGGTCAAAGGGATAAAACAAGATCTGGGAAAGGAAACAAAAATCAGAGCTCCTCCCCAGTGGAGTCACCAATTTCTGTTATAGGTGAATCCCCCTGCATACAAGTGGATTCCCTCTTGGTCTCTAGACTCTTAAGGCCAAGACAGAAAATTTCTTAACATGGACAATGACATCTTTTTAGATCTAATCAAGCTAACATATGAAGAATAAGAAGAAAGATATCTACCTTATTAACGACGTTCGTCCTTGCAAAGTCCAGGCTAAGCTTCAATCCTAAGCTCCCTGATAGGTCCTCTAGAACAAACAAAGATACAATGGACTTCCTACTCTACTGATATTACCTCAAATATAGATCCGTCTACTGCAGACAAACTCAAGTGTAACAAACATCAGTTTGAAAGAAATGGGCCAAGCATTGATATATTGATGAGAACAAGTAAAAGTACTTACAATCCTTTGATGAGGGTGCAACATCTTCTTCCAGTTCTCCTTGTCCAACCCCTTTTCTCAAGTAATATACAATGATTTCTTTGATGACATCTCACTCATGGGATCATAAGTTTGGTGTAATTCTCAATCTCTATCCCTCTTATGTTCATACCACTTACAGGATCATAAGTTTGGTATCAATCTCTAGTCTATATCCTCTCTTTCACCATGAGAAGGCCTCCTTATATAACCTTGGAGAAGCCCAACCACTTGAGATGTCTTTGGGATAAGTTGACGATTCTTCTCCTTCAGTTGAGGATCTTCCCTAATATCATTCCTTGATCATCTATTCAAATCCAACCACCTTCAGAAATTGAGGGATTCTTCCCTGATTTGTCTCAACAAACCCAAAACTTTCTCAGAAAAGGGTAGTGCTCCCCAAAAAGGGTTCACAGAGCGCTCAAACACTCCCCCAAAGAGGCCTAGGGAGTGCTAGCACTCCCCGATAGTGGGTAGGGAAGCGCTCCTCTCCAAAATCCATTTTTTAGTGGTTCTTTCAGTGGCAAAAGGTTTGTACTCCATGTCAACTGATTTCTCTTCTTCAAAACTAGTCTTTGAGGTGTCTTAAGTGTCTTTGTGATGTCCTTAGAGGCAAGATGGCAGTATGATGTTTGTGACACTTGCAACAGTTGTGATAAATATGTGAAACTTACAACACTTGTAATGGTGACACTTGCGACACTATTGAAGTGAGTAATTTTGATGTGTAATAACTAGGCTTAGCAATTGTTTTTTAAGGGAAAAAATATAATTAATAAACTTTACTCATACATAAATATTTTAAGGCTGACTAAGTCAAAGTAAGATATCATTTTCTAGGCACCTAGGTTCATCGACTCACCTGTGTTTACAAATTGTGACATGACCTTCAAGGTGCACTACATGCTCCAAGGGTGCCACTCTCCTTCATTCATGTTTCACTTATGCGACGTGCCCTTCAATACACACTATGTGCTCTAAGGGTGCCACTCACCTTTTGAATGATTTTGGTAGACATACAATCCTTGGAGTCAATACTTTATCAGGCGACCTTGTGGGAGACTAAGGGCCTCTAATGAATAAGGACCCTTCCTTATTGCGCGCCCTTTAGAATCTTCATGTGCGACTGTCTCAATCTTCCCTCATGACATCGTGGATCTCTCAAACTAGGTAATCGTTAACCTAAAGTTCGATCCACAGAGGGAGTGCTAGTAGGTTGTGGCAGGGATACTGCCACACATCTCCCTCAAAATATTTGGTTTTCGTGGATGACCCCTTTACTCCTAATGTGAGTTTGATTAGCAAGCAATCATCAGCCTGCATCCATCAACGAAACATGGCAGCTATCCATAAACATCATCATGATATACCTGAACACATGTCACATATGCATAAATAGAAATACCCAAACCATATACAATCCACTCCCTAACTCGATCCAGAGTCCAAGGAGGTCCACTGATTCGATCGTCATCCTCAATCTGTCAAGAGTCTTGCACACTTAGGAGAAACCAACCAATAACACCTATCTATACATAAATAACATAACATAACATCATAATCCACAGTCTCATCATCTGAATCCATAAGTGAAGAAGTCAATCATATAATGAACTGGATCACTTGCATGCATGATGCATCCCCCTTCCCCTCCTATGGGATCTGCGACCTCCCGGTCAAGGATCTTCCAAAACACTTAAGTCAAATCAGATTTAGGGCCTCTAACAGACCTTAGAACAACTTACACATGCCCCGATTTATTTCCTCATAGGTTTGAATTACCCACACAACCGCTTGTTGGTGCCTCTGGTAACTCTAAATGGCGGGCGCTAGATCCTCTTTCTAGGATGTTCTTCTCATAATACCTCGGGCTATAACCTTGAGCCATCCCCCTTCGTGGCTTCATGCTTCGACAATTTTTGTGACCTCCACCCTCATTTCCTTCTAAAATGTCTTTCTTCTGAAACACTTGGATCGTTGCCACATTTCCTTCTGAAATGTCTTTCTTATGAAACACTTGGATCATTGCCACATTTCCTTCTAGATCTGACATTCCAACTCTACTTCATCTTTTGCGACTTCACTGAGATTACACTTACTCCACACAATTTCCTCCAAAACTTTATCTCTTGAATTCCCTAATCCGTTTCCACGTGTCTCCTTGCGACCAACGGTTAGGATTTGCTTTGCCACTTTGGGACTTCGACAATCCCCACTCTTAAGCACTTTCAAACACTTTGAACCATGAAGTTTCGAAAGAATCCACGACTATCCTATGTGAATCTCTCCCAGATATGACAGTGTGGAATGATCTCGCTTCCCCCTGAACGGATCTTGTTCGTTAATTTGATGAATCTTCAAGGGCTTCTCCCTATTGAAGAATTCTCACCGCTATCTCTCTTGAGCTTGTTCCTCCTTGAAACCTATATCTCCTCAGAGCATTTCTTTGACACTTAGTCGAAATTGGCCTTTTGCATGCCTTGCAACAGGTTTTATTTCCACGACTCTACTTCTTTATGTTGCAACTATGCACACCTTGCAACAGTTCTTATACGACTCAATTGTTCCTCCTAAAAAATATGAATCTGACTGTGTTTTATTCTATGCACACCTTCAATCTTTTCCCTTTTGAACTTCTAAGTCGAAATAGACTCTCCCAACGCACACCTTGCGGACCCTTATGCACTCCTTGCAAACAAAAGTTTCACGTTATCTCTTCTGAACTTTTGAGACGAAATAGATATACAATATGCACATGGATTCATGGATTCATACAATTCTCTTTAGTAACTCTCAATAAAAACAACTCTCATCAACAATAACCTTCAGCTACAATAAATCTCACCTAATTTTCAACAGCCTCATTTGGGCAAAAAATACACATATTTATACAAGAGTGCTTCTAGAGTTTTTCCTCTGACTGTATTAGAGCTAACTTATCAAAATTAAAAGCTTTCAACTACTAAGGATTTATTACAATAAATTTTTGGGAAAGACAAATAAGAGAAAACACTTCGATATGTACTATGATTTACTACATTAAAGGAAATACACTCCCCATCGATATCGTGCAATGGTTCAGCTCTTGAACATTAAATACATTCTTAAATTACAATCTTTTCAATATATCTACGTGATATTCCCTTATTAAATTCAAAATCATTTCAAAATGTGCACTAGGGTGCTGAGCTATCTTCCTCTTGTGCATTGATGATGATGCTCCTGCATAATAATCCTCTGGCCAAACATTTATGGACTCTTGTCCATGAGCTCCTGCACTAACTTTCCAAGCTTCTAAATATCTTCTTCATTTACCCTACTCAAAGCTTCTATTGGGTGTCCTTTCCACTTTACCAAATACTCAAAATATGTATTTCTCCTGGTCTTCTTACCAATTCTTTGATCTATGATCTTCTTCTCCCACTGGATATCTTTATGATTTTCTAACTCTCTGGTGTCATCTCCCCTGCAAGGATACAGGATATGGGTGATATACCCACATCTTCTAGTAGCTCTATCTCATAAGCATTTTCATCAAATTTTCTTAGGATCTTGCATGGTCCTATCTTCTTCAGATTTAGTTTGTTATATGCTCCCCTTAGGAACCTTTCCTTCCTGAGATGTGCTATAACTTGATCTCCCACTTCAAATTGAATTTTTCTTCTATGTTGATCAACTCTGTGTTTGTACTCTGTGTTGCTCTTCTGCAACTGCTCTTTGATCTAATTATGAAGCTTCTACATTTCTGCAGTGAAGTCTTATTCTCTAGAACTCCATAATTCATTTAGCTCCAGATCTATTAACTCTGATACTCCTCTTGGCTTCATCCCATATACTATCTGAAATGGGCTCTTTCCTGTAATTTTTTTTGGTGAGTCATTATATGAAAACTCTTCTTATGAAAGAATTTGATCCCACTGGCTATGATGTTCAGTAACTAGACTCCTCAACACATTTCCTAAACTTCTATTTACCACCTCAGTCTGTCCATCCGTTTGAGGTTTCTATGTTGAAATAAAATATTGTTTTTTCCCCATCTTCTTCAACAATGTCCTCCAGAAATGACCAACAAATTTAGTGTCTCTGTCTGAGACAATACTCCTTGGAAACCCATGAAGTCTCACGACTTTCTTAAAAAACAAATTTGCAATGTGTGTTGCATCATTAGTTTTCTGGCATGGGATAAAGTGTGCCATCTTTGAGAATCTATCAACTACTACAAATATGGAATCACTTCCTCTTTGTGTTCTTGGTAATCCCAACACAAAATCCATGCTTATTTCATCCCAAGCCCTGTCTGGAATAGGCAATGGTTGATACAATATAGTGTTTTGTCTCTTTCCTTTTACACACTAGCAAATATTACACTTGTCCACAAATTTATTCACTTGTTCCCTCATGCCTGGCCAATAGTATGAATTGTTCAACTATGCAAATGTCTTGTCATGACCAAAATGTCTGGATGGTCCTCTACTATGTTTTTCCTTCAACAGATTTTCTCTCATTGAGCACTTTGGTATGCACAACTGGAAACCTTTAAACAATAATCCATCTTGAATCAGATAGTCTTTCCACTAGATTCTATCTCTGAGCACGGGATTTTCACATGCCTCATATGCTTCTTTAAAATCTGGATCATCACAGTACATCTCCTTAAGGAATTCAAACCCTAAGGTTTTCACATGAAATTCCTGCAGAATCAAACATCTCCTACTTAATGCATCAACAATTTTGTTATCATTACCAGAAATATGTTTAATGAAAAAAGTGAAATTTTGCATAAACTCTATCCATTTAGCATGTCTTTGATTTAATTTCTCATGTTTGGTTATGAATTGCAAAACTTGATTATCACTATACAAAACTAACTCTTTTGGAACAAGGTAGTGCCTCCATTTGTTCAAGGCTTGAATTATGGCATAAAACTCTTTATCATATGTGGAGTACTTTCTCTTAGTGTCATTTATCTTCTCACTGAGATATGCAACATGCCTATTATCTTGGCTCAAAAATGCTCCAATTACAACTCCACTAGCATCACATCTTACTTGAAATGTCTTCCCTAAATCTGGCAAGACCAAAATCAATTGTTCTATTATCTTCTCCTTTAATATCCTGAAGCTTTTCTCATCTTCTTCCATCCACTTAAAATACTTGTATATATTCTTCACCATATCCATCATTGGTGTACAAATTCCACTGAAATTTCTAATGAACTTCCTATAGAAACTTGCTAATCCATGGAAGCTTCTCACCTTGAATATGCTCCTTGGTGACGGTCATTCTTTGATTGCTCTCACCTTCTCTAGATCCATCTTCAATACATTTGAAGAGATTAAAAAAACCCAAATAAATGAGTTATGTCTTCATAAAAGAGGACTTCTTCATATTTATCAATAGATTCTCTCCCTACAACCTTCTCATCACTAATGTCAGATGTCTCAAATGCTCTTCTTTAGTTTTACTGAATACTAGTATATCATCCAGATATACAATCACAAACTTACCAATGAAATATTTCAATACCTCATTCATCAACCTCATAAAAGTACTCGAGGCATTTTTCAAGACAAATGGAATAACAAGCCACTCATACAACCCTTCATTTGTTTTAAAAGTTGTTTTCCACTCCTCACCTTCTCTCATCCTTATCTGGTGATATCCACTTTTCAAATCTATCTTTGAAAAATAATTTACTCTACTCAAACAATCCATTAAGTCATCCATCCTTGGTAAGGGAAATATATACATGATGGTGATCTTGTTTATGTCTCTTGAATCTATACACATTCTCCATCCTCCATCTTTTTTCGGACTTAACAAAGGTGGTATTACACATGAACTCAATATTTCTCTGACCAAATCTTTGTCCATCAAATCTTGGACTTGTCTCTTTACCTCCTCATTCTCATGAGGTGTTAGTCTGTATGCTTCTTTGTTTGACAGAATTTCTCCTGGTATTAGATCAATGTGATGGATGATAATCCTGATGGGTGGAAATGAGCTTGAAAACTCATCCACTACTATATCAACAAAATTCTCCAATAGCTCCTGAATTTCTTCAAGTGGATCCTCCATAGAAGTACTTGTAAGGATAACTCTGGGTTTCCTCGCCACAACAAACTGCATCTCCTATCCCTTCTTGACTTCACTCAGGAGTTCCTTCCCACTCATAAGAAGTATACATGTTGGATTCTTCCTTTACTTTCTTCTCCTCTATTGGTAGTAACATGTGTGTCCCACCATTATTCTCCAAAGTATACGTATTTTTTCTCCCATCATGAATGACATTCCTATCATATTTCCATGGTCTCCTAGAGAAAACATGACATACATCCATGGGAATCACATCACACAAAATCTCATCTCTATATCCTCCTATCTTAAATTAAACTAGGCATTGTTTAGTTACTATTACCTGGTTTCCTTTCTGCAACCATGAGACCTTATACAGAGTCATATGTGCAGTTCTCTCCAGCTCCAATTTTTCCACCATCTCTATGGATACTAAGTTATCAGTGCTCCCACTATCAATTATCACCTTGCATACTTTATATTTAGTCTTGCAAGTAGTCCTAAACAAACTATTCCTTTGCAATGGTTTTTCAACCTATGGCTCTGGCTTTAAGAGAGCCTTCTTCATCATCATATATCTCCAATATTCTTCACATTCTGCCTCAACATTCCTCTTTTGCGCCTCCGAAATGTGAGCTTCACATCCTCCTTTTTTATTTATCTTAGAACATTCCTAATACATGTGTCACGTCTTTCCATAGGCATAACACTTCACTTCTCCTCCTTTGTCTCTTCCTCTTCCTTAAGGAAAATAATTTATTCCACCATACTATCTCCCTCGAGAATTTCCTCCTCTTTTTGAGTGACTATGTGGTTTTTCAGTCTCCACCTTGGGCTTCTTTGGCTTTTGATGGGTAATTACCTTGCCTCTGTTTAGACTTATTCCTATTCTTCCCTGGATCTGTTTGTTGGCCAACTTCTCTTTTGCCTTTAGCGCAATATGATAAGAATCCTCCACTGTCCTCACTATCATCATACTAATTTCATCCTGGATTTCATATCTGAAGCCATTGATATACCTGGTAACCTTTTCATCATCTCTCTCTCTATGTCCAACCCTGATGTTCATCTTGTAGAACTCCTCTATGTACTCTTTTACTGTCATACCCTTCTATCTCAAGCTTTGCAACTTCCTGAACAGATTTATCTGATATTCCTTGGCTATGAATTTATCTTTCATCTTGACTACCATTCTATCCCAATTCTTAATATTTTTTTTGCTTTGCATCTTCTGTCATCCTGCAGTTCATCCCATCACAACGCTACATGTCCTTTTAATCTGGTGATAGCATGCTTCACCTTCTTCTCCTCATTGATCTCTTCATAGTCGAAGTACTTATCCATCAATCTTATCCAATGCAACAATTCTTAGGCATCTAAATTTCCTTCATACATTGGGATGTCTATCTTTCCTCTAGCTCCCAACTTGACAATGACTTTCAGCAAGCGTTCTTTTGCAACATCTTCTCCTACAACTTCCTCAATTTCCCTTTCTTCTCTTTCTGCATCACTGACATCTCTAGCATCAGGTGCTCTCCTTTTTTTTGTCTCCATAGCATCCAACCTTGTGTGAAGTTCTCTCATTTCCCTTTCCAAAACTCAATTTGCTACATGTGGCTCTACACGTCTTCTAGGTGGCATTGTGCTGAATTTTTCTTTACACCACTACCACTTGATGATTTTGATACCTCTTGATGATATCATACTTCCTCTTTTCACCTTCTCACCTTTCCCTACTTTATGCAAGGAAATTTCATCTCTGATACCACTTGATGGTATCATAATATCTCCTCTTGCCTACAAAAATCAATTATGTCGCTCTGATACCACTTGATGGTATCAGACAAAACATTTCTCCTTCCTCATGTCTGATAAAAACATTAGGCTCTGATACCACTTGATGCATCGCCCTTCCCCTCCTATGGGTTTTGGGACCTCCCGGTCAAGGATCTTCCAAAACACTTAAGTTGAATCATCTTTCGAGCCTCTAATAGACCTTGGAACAACTTACATAGACCTCGATTTGTTACCTTGTAGGTCTGAATTACCCACACAACATCTTTATGGCACCTATGGTAACTGTAACTGGAGGGCGCTAGCTCCTCTTTCTAGGCTCTTCTTCTCATAATATCGTAGGCTATAACCTCGGGCCAACCCCCTTCTTCACTTCGAGCTTTGGCAGTTTCTGCGACCTCCACCCTTGTTTCCTTCTGAAATGTCTTTCTTCTTAAACACTTTGATCTCTGCAGTGTGTCCTTTTGGATCTGATGGTCCAACTCTACTTCGACCTTCACGACTTCGGGGATATTACACTCACTCCACACAATTTCCTCCAAAAAACTATCTCCAGAATTCCCTAATCCACTGCCACGTGTCTCCTTGCGACCAATATATAGGATTTGCTTCATCGCTTTGGGACCTCGAAAGACTCCATGACTATCCTTTGTGCAACTCTCCTAGATCTGATAGTCTGGAGTGATCTTTCTTCCCCCTGAACGTATCTTGTTCGTTAATTTGAGGAATCTTCAAGGGCTTCTCCCTATTGAATAATTCTCACCGCTATCTCTCTTGAGCTTGTTCCTCATTGAAACCTCTATATCCTCAGAGCGTTTCTTCGACACTTAGTCAAAAATTTCCCTTTTCATGCCTCGCAAAAGGTTTTCTTTCCACGACTCAACTTCTTTCTGCTTCAACTGTGCACACCTTGCAACAGTTATTATACGGCTCAATTTTTCCTTCTGAATAATATGAATCTAAGTGTGTTTTCCCCTATGCACACCTTCAAGATTTTCCCTTGTTAACTTCTGAGTCGAAAAAGACTCTTTCAATGCACACCTTGCGGACCCTTATGCACTCATTGCAAAAAAATGTTTCATGTTATCTCTTTTGAGTCAAAATAGACTCTGTCAATGCACACCTTGCGGACACTCTACACTCTTTGCATACAGGCTCGTAGAAGAGAAACAATTGAAACTTATCCAATATCTCCCATATCCATATTTTCAACCATGTAAATGCATTCATAACATAATAAAAATAAATAACAGAGATTTGCAATTGAACAAAAATCCTACCATTCATTTATTTGGATAGACTCAGTAACAACAACACCAGACATTTGGAACAATGCTTCTCTGTTATATTCATTCAACTGATATATAAATGTATTCATACAATGCTCTTCAACATCTCTCAACAACTCTCGGCATTAATAACCTTCAGCTACAATAAATCTCAGCTAATTTTCAACAGCCTCATTTGGGAAACAAATACACATATTTATACAAGAGGGCTTCTAGATTTTTCCCTCCGACTATCTTAGAGCTAACCTATTGAAATTAAAATCTTTCTACTACTAAGGATTTATTACAATAAATGTTTGGGACAAACAAATAAGAGAAAACACTTCGAATCTATACTGTGATTTACCACATTAAAGGAAATACACTCCCCATCGATCTCATGTGACGTTTCATCTCTTAAACATTAAATACGTTCTTAAATTACAATCTTTTCAAGATATCTGCATGATATGCCCTTGTTTAATTCAAAATCATTTCAAAATGTGCACTAGGGTGCTGAGTTTTCTTCCTCTTGCGCCTTGATGATGATGCTTCTACATCATATTCCTTTGGCCAAAAATTCATGGACTCATGTGCATGAGCTCCTACACTGACTTTCCATGCTTCTGAATATCTTATTCATTTACCCAACTAGCATCTTCTACTGGTTGTCCCTTCCACTTTACCAAATACTCAAAATATGTCTTTCTCCCGGCCTTCTTACCAATTCTTTGATCTATGATCTTCGGCATGTGCAGATTTTCTACTATATGCATCTGCCTCTCCCATTGGATCTCTTTCTGATTTTCTAACTCTCTGGTGTCATCTCCCCTGTAAGGATACAGGTATGAAACATTGAACATGGGTGATATACCCACATATTCTGGTAGCTCTATCTCATAAGCATTTTCATCAAATTTCCTTAGGATCTTTCATGGTCCTATCTTGCTCAGCTTCAATTTGTTATATATTCCCCTTGGGAACCTTTCCTTCATGAGATGTGCTAGAACTTGATCTCCCACTTCAAATTGAAGTTTTCTTCTATATTGATCAACTCTGCTTTTGTACTCCCTGCTTCTTTTTTGCAACTTCTCTTTGATCTAATTATGAAGCTTTTGCATTTCTGTAGTGAAGTCTTCTGCTCCAGCGCTCCTAAATTCATTCTGATCCAGATCTCTTAATTCTAATACTCCTCTTGGATTCATCCCATATACTATCTGAAATGGGCTCTTTCCTGTACTTCTGTTTGGTCATTCATTATATGCAAACTCTTCTTGTGAGAGAATTTGATCCAACTGGATATGATGTTCAATAACCATACTCCTTGGAAAATTTCCTAAACTTTGATTTACCACCTCAGTCTATCCATCTGTTTGAGGGTGATATGATGAACCAAAAGACGGTTATTTCCCCATCTTCTTCCAGAATGTCCTCCAGAAATGACCAACAAATTATGTGTCTCTTTCTGAGACAATACTCCTGGGCAACCCATGAAGTCTCACAACTTCCTTAAAAAACAAATTTGTAATGCGCGTTGCATCATTATTTTTCTGGCATGGGATAAAGTGTGCCATATTTGAGAATCTATCAACTACTACAAATATGAAAACACTTCCTCTTTGTGTTCTTGTAAATCCCAACACAAAATCCATGCTTATTGCATCCCAAGGCCTGTTAGGAATATGAAATGGTTGATACAATCCAGTGTTCTGTCTCTTTCCTTTTGCATACTGGAAAATATTACACTTGTCCAAACAATTATTCACGTATTCCCTCATACCTAGCCCATAATATGAACTGTTCAATTGTGTAAATGTCTTGTCATGGCCAAAATGTCCTGCTAGTCCTCCAGTATGTTTTCCCTTCAACAGATTTTATCTCATTGAGCACTTTAGTATGCACAACTAGCAACCTTTAAGCAACAATCCATCTTGAATCAAATACTTTTTCCACTAGTTTCTGTCTCTGAGCACAGGATGTGAAAATGCCTCTTATGCTTCTTTAAAATCTGGATCATCACAGTACATCTCCTTAAGGTGTTCAAACCCTAAGGTTTTCACTTGAAATTCCTGTAGAATCAAACATCTCCTGCTCAATGCATAAACAACTTTTTTAGCATTACCAGAAATATATTTAATGAAAAAAGTGAAATTTTGCATAAACTCTATCCACTTAGCATCTCTTTGATCTAATTTCTCTTGTCTGGTTATGAATTTCAAAGCTTGATTATTGCTATACAAAACAAACTCTTTTGGAACAAGGTAGTGCCTACATTTATTCAAGGATTGAATTATGGCATAAAACTCTCTATCATATGTGGAGTACTTTCTCTTAGTGTCATTAAGATTCTCACTGAAATATGCAACATGCCTATTATCTTGGCTCAAAACTGCTCCAATTGCAACTCCATTAGCATCACATCTTACTTCAAATGTCTTCTCCTTTAAATGTTGTTCTGTTATCTTCTCCTTTAATATCCTAATGCTTTTCTCAGCTTCTTCTGTCCACTTAAAATACTTGTGTCTCTTCTTCATCGTAGCCATCATTGGTGCACAAATTCCACTGAAATTTCTATTGAACTTCCTATAGAAACTTTCTAATCCATGGAAGCTTCTCACCATGAATATGGTCCTTGGCGACGTCCATTCTCTGAATTCTCTCACCTTCTCTGGATCCATATTCAATTCATTTGAAGAGTTTACAAAACCCAAATAAATGAGTTATGTCTTAATAAAATAGGACTTATTCAGATTTAACAACAACTTCTCTCGTTGCAACCTTCTCATCACTAATGTCAGATGTCTCAAATGTTCTTCTTCAGTTTTACTAAAGACTAGTATATCATCCAGATATACAATCACAAACTTACCAATGAAATATTTCAATACCTCATTCATCAACCTCATAAAAGTACTCAGGGAATTTGTCAAGCCAAATGGCATAACAAGCCACTCATACAACCCTTTGTTTGTTTTGAAGGTTGTTTTACACTCATCACCTCCTCTCATCCTTATCTAGTGATATCCACTTTTCAGATCTATCTTTGAAAAATAATTTGCTCCACTCAAACAATCCATTAATTCATCCATCACTGGTAAAGGAAATATGTACTTGATGGTGATCTTGTTTATGGCTCTTAAGTCTGTACACATTCTCCATCCTCCATCTTTTTTTAGACTTAACACAGTTGGTATTGTGCATGGACTCAAGCTTTCTCTGACCAAACCTTTGTCCATCAAATACTGGACTTCTCTCTTTACCTCCTCATTCTCTTGAGGTGTTAGTATGTATGTTTCTTTGTTCGGAAGACTTGCTCATGTTATTAGATCAATGTGATGGATGATACTCCTGATGGGTGGAAATGAGCTTGGTAACTCATCGTCTACTATATCAACAAAATTCTCCAACAACTCTTGAATTTGTTCAGGCAGATCCTCCATAGAAGTACTTGTAAGGATAACTCTGGGTTTCCTCACCACAACAAACTGCATCTCCTATTCCTTATTGACTTCACTTAGGAGTTCCTTCCCACTCATGAGAATTATACTTGTGCTAGATTCTTCCTTTACTTTCTTCTCCTCTATTGGAAGTAACATGTGTGTCCTACCATTCTTCTCCAAAGTATAATTATTTTTTCTCCCATCCTGAATGAAATTCTTGTCATACTTCCATGGTCTCGCCAACAAAACATGACATACATCCATGGGAATCACATCACACAAAATCTCATCTATATATCCTCCTATCTTAAATTCAACTAGGCATTGTTCAGTTACCGTTACCTAGTGTCCTTTCTGCAACCATGAGACCTTATATGGAGTCAAATGTGCAGTTGTATCCACCTCCAATCTCTCCACTATCTCTATGTATACTAAGTTATTAGTGCTTCCACTGTCAATTATCACCTTGCATACTCTATCTTTAGTCTTGCAAGAAGTCCTGAACAAACTGTTCCTCTGCATTGATTTTTCAACCTCTGGATCTAGATTTAAGAAAACCTTATTCATCATCATAGATCTCCCGTCTTATGCACCTTATTCCTCAACATTCCGCTTCTGCCCCTCCAAAATGTGAGCTTCACATCCTCCTTCTTTCTTTCTCTCAGGACATTCCAAAGACATGTGTCATGTATTTCCACAGGCATAACACTTCACTTCTCCTCCTCTACCTCTTCCTCTTCCTCGAGGAAAATAATTTCTTCCACCATACTGTCTCCCTCGGGAACTTCCTCCTCTTTCTGAGTGACTATGTGGTTTTTCAGTCTCCACCTTTTACTTATGTAGCTTATCACGGGAAATTCCCTTGCCTCTATTTAGAATTCTTCCTCTACTTCGTTGTCTTTGTTTCCTAGCCAACTTCTCTTCTGCCTTCAGTGCAATCTGATAAGCATCCTCCACTGTCCTCACTATCATCAAATTGACTTTATCCTAGATTTCATATCTCAGGCCATTGATATACCTAGAAACATTTTCATCATCTCTCTCTCTCTTTGTCCAGCCCTGATGTTCAGCTTGTAGAACTCCTTTGTGTACTCTTTTACTATCATTCCCTTCTGTCTCAGTTTCTACAACTTCCTGATTAGATTTATCTAATAGTCGTTGGGCATGAATTTATCTTTCAACTTGGCTACCATTCTATCCCAATTCTTAATCTTGTGTTTGCCTTTTCATCTTCTGTTAGACTGCAGTTCATCCCACCACAACGTTGCATGTCCTTCTAATCTGGTGACAGCATGCTTCACCTTCTTCTCCTCATCGACGTCTTCATACTCGAAGTACTTGTCCATCGATCTTATCCAATCTAAAAATTCTTAGGCATCTAAATTTCCTTCATACATTGGGATATCTTTGCTCTAGCTCCCAACTTGACAATCGCTTTTAGCAAGCGTTCTTCTGCAGCATCTTCTCCCGCAGCTTCTTCAATTTCCCTTTCTTCGCTTTCTGCATCACTAACATCTCCAACATTAGGTGCTCTCCTTTGTGTTGTCTCCATAGCATCCAACCTTGCACGAAGTTCTCTCATCTCCCTTTCCACAACTCGATTTGCTACAGGTGGCTCTACATGTCTTCTAGGCGGCATTGTGTTGAACGTTTCTTCACACCACTACCACTTGATGTATCTGATACCTCTTAATAATATCAAAATTCATATTTTAACCTTCTCACCTTTCCCTATTGTCTACAAGAAAATTTTGGCTCTGATACCACTTGATGGTATCATACTATCTCCTCTTGCCTATAGAAATCAATTATGTGGATCTGATACCACTTGATGGTATCAGCAAAAACTTTTCTCCTTCTTCCTTCCTGAGAATAAAATCAGGATCTGATATGAGTTGATGTATCCCCCTTCCCCTCCTAGGGGTTCTGCAACCTCAAAGTCAAGGATCTTCCAAAACACTTAAGCTGAATCATCTTTCAGGCCTTTAACAGACCCTGGAACAACTTACATAGGCCCCGATTTGTTACCTCACAGGTTTGAATTACCCGCACAACTGCTTTCTGGGGCCTCTGGTAACTCTAACTAGCGAACGCTAGCTCCTCTTTCTAGGTTATTCTTCTCATAATACCGTGGGATATAATCTCGAGCAAGCCCCCTTCGTGACTTCAAGCTTCAGCGGTTTGTGCGACTTCCACCCTCATTTCCTTCTGAAATGTCTTTCTTCCAAAACAATTGGATCTTTGTCGCGTTTCCTTCTAGATCTGAGGGTCCACCTCTACTTCTTCCTTCTCAACTTCGCGGAGATTACACTTACTCCACGAAATTTCCTCCAAAAATCTATCTCCTGAATTCCCTAATCTACTACCACGTGTCCTTGTGACCAATAGTTAGGATTTTCTTCGCCACTTTGGGACTTTGTCAATCCCCACTCTTAAGAACATTCAAACACTCTGAACCAAAAAGTGTCGAAAGACTCCACGGTTATCCAACGTGCATCTCTCCTAGATTTGATAGTCTGGAATGATCCTGCTTCCCCCTGAATGGATCTTGTTCGTTAATTTGAGGAATCTTTAAGGGCTTCTCCCTATTGAATAATTTTCACTGCTATCTCTCCTGAGCTTGTTCCTCCTTGAAACCTCTATCTCCTTAGAGCGTTTCTTTGACACTTAGTCAAAATTGGCCATGTGCACATCTTTCAATAGGTTTTCTTTCCACGAGTCAACTTATTTATGTTGCAACTGTGCACACCTTACAACATTTCTTATACGGCTCAATTGTTCCTCCTGAACAATATGAATATGAGTGTGTTTTCGCCTATGCAGACCTTAAATATTTTCCCTTTTGAACTTCTGAGTCGAAACAAACTCTGTCAATGCACACCTTGTGGACCCTTATGCACTCCTTGCAAACACAAGTTTCACATTATCTCATCTGATCTTTTGAGTCAAAATAGACTCTCTCAATGCACACCTTGTGGACACTATGCACTCCTTGCATACAGGCTCGTAGAAGAGAAACAATTGAAACTTATCCAATATCTCCTAGATTCGTATATTCAACCATGTAAATGCATTCATAACATAAGAACAAGAAATAACAGATAATTGCAATCAAACAAAAATCCTAACATTCATTCATCCAGATAGACTCAGTAACAGGAACACCAGAAATTTGGAACAATGCCTCTCCGGTATATTCATTCAACTGATATGTGCATGGATTCATACAATGCTCTTTAGCATCTCTCAACAAATCTCAACAACAACAACTCTCAACAGCAATAGCCTTCAGCTACAATAAATCTCAGCTAATTTTCAACATCCTCATTTGGGCAACAAATACACATATTTATACAAGAGGGCTTCCAGAGTTTTCCCTCTTAATATCTTAGAGCTAACCTAGAGAAATCAAAATCTTTCAGCTACTAAAGATTTATTACAATAAATGTTTGGGACAAACAGATAAGAGAAAATGCTTCGAATATGTACTTCGATTTACTACATTAAAGGAAATACACTCCCCATTGATCTCATGCAATGGTTCAACTCTTAAACATTAAAGACGTTCTTAAATTACAATATTTTCAAGATATCTATGTGATATGCCCTTGTTAAATTCAAAATCATTTCAAAATGCACACTAGGGTGTTGATTTCTCTTCCTCTTGCGCCTTGATGACAATGCTCCTGCATCATACTCCTCTAGCCAAAAATTCATGGACTCCTATCCATGAGATCTTGCACTGTCTTTCCATGATTTTGAATATCTACTTCATTTACCCAACCGACATGTTCTATTGGGTGTCCCTTCCACTTTACCAAATACTCAAAATATGTCTTTCTCCTGGTATTCTTACCAATTCTTTGATCTATGATATTTTCCATGTGCGAATTTTCTTCTACAGGCATCTGCTTCTCCCATTGGATCTCTTTATGATTTTTTGACTCTCTAGTGTCATCTCCTTTGTAAGGATACAGGTTTGAAATGTTGAATATGGGCGATATACCCACATCTTCTGGTAGCTCTATCTCATAAGCATTTTCATCAAATTTCCTTGGGATCTTTCATGGTCCTATCTTCTTCAGCTTTAGATTCTTATATGTTCCCCTTGGGAACATTTCCTTCCTGAGATGTGCTAGAACTTGATCTCCCAGTTCAAATTGAAGTTTTCTTCTATGTTGATCAACTTTGTGTTTTTACTCCATGCTGCTCTTCTGCAACTACTCTTTGATCTGATTATGAAGCTTATGCATTTCCACAGTGAAGTCTTCTGCTCCAACGCTCCTGAATTCATTATGCTCCACATCTCTTGACTTCGATAGTCCTCTTGGCTTCATCCCATATACTATTTGAAATGGGCTCTTTCCTGTACTTCTGTTTGGTGAGTCATTATATGTAAACTCTTCTTGTGACAGAATTTGATCCCATTGGCTATGTGTTAAATAACCAGACTCCTCAAAAAATTTCATAATCTTCAGTTTACCACTGTTGGGATATAAATATGTCCTAAAAACAACCTTTATGCATCAGTCGAAGGTAGGAGCTGGCACAATCATTTTACTTGTTTCCTACGTAGGTTCTTACCTTCCATTTTCAATACCTCATCCTCCAGAGATGCAACACCTAACAAGGGAACAACAATCTTGACAAACGGGATGAAATTTGTCCCATTAAAATGAACGACACTGCCTTCAAAGGGAACAACAATCGTAACAAGGGAATGAAATTCATTATGTTGGACCAAACTAATGTTGTATTAATTGCATTGTAGTACTTGCCCAACCATCTAATTTTTCAATCCGAGGTTCGTAGACTTACAAAGCACATGCAAAGTATATGCAGGACTGAAGCTAATTTAACCTAATCTAGTGTTTAAGCTACAACTGAAATTGAATTATTAATCTAATGCAGGAAGTTGAAACGCACGACTTGGAATTGAATTGTTAAAACACACGACTGAAATAAAATTGCGTAAATGAAATTAATCTAGGAATGGAAAATTGCGTCAAAGGATAAACAACATGTGAAGAGAAACAAGATGACACATGTGAGCTCACACTAAC
This sequence comes from Picea glauca, assembly GCA_000966675.3. Taxonomy (NCBI): domain Eukaryota; kingdom Viridiplantae; phylum Streptophyta; class Pinopsida; order Pinales; family Pinaceae; genus Picea; species Picea glauca. Next base: position 1,173,052 of record JZKD02S1672804.1, read on the forward strand.
AGTAAAGAAATCTCAAATTACATTACAAGAATCAAATGGAAAATCATGGAACAATAATGAAAGAATGAATCAAACTAAGAATCCCCTTTTCTTTCAAATCCTAATGACTCCTACTAAATGACTACTCAATGACTACCCCCTCATGAAGAGACAACACTCTCTTTTATATATGAGAGCCTTGAAGATAAGATAACCATCTCATAATTACGGATCCACTTTTCTCTCAACCAATTTCCCATTATTACAAAATATAATCCCTTCAAATCCTCACACATATCTATCATATATCTTGGATAAGATATTCCAACCAAATCTCCATGATCTTCTCCTTGGAATAGGCTTGAATTATCTCCTCAAATCTTGAAATGGTGGAGGAAGTATTCGAGAAGTCTTTTTGAATTAATCCTTCACATATTCCTACACATTACAAATCTCACACATTTTTTAGATATATATGAAAACATGTCGATTTTATAATATTTAATCACAAATTCTCTTTTAATACTAAAATGAATAAAGTGGAAAATAATAAGGTGAAACCCAAATATATTTATGAAAATGATACCATGAAAGGTTAATGGGACGATGAAATGTGAATAATGATGAAGGGAAAGGTGGATGAAAATATGACATTTCGGAGCCCCAACATACCCCCAAATTGAACTTGTTGCATGTCCGCATGCAACTATGCATGGATCTTCTCAAGAAATTTTGGCATCTGAATTTCGGCTTTGAGTGGTGATAATGAATATTTCCAGGATGGGATTTACATGAGTAACAACTGACATTTTCTTATGGTTGGTTCTTGTGTGACAACCATGATTATAAATAATGTTGGTTCTTGTGTAAACAACATTCATTTCATTATTTGTTCTCTTGCTATTATGATAATATTTTACCCATATACTTGCTGGAAAAAATAAGCTATCAATGTGCATAAGGAAAAATCATTGAGTATAATAAATCCCTTTTTCATATTTGTGAATCATGCCAATATGTATATGAATGCTTATGAAGAAAAGTGAAACAGAGTATCGTTGAAAAATAAATGTTGGTGAATGGTAAAAGAGATGAAAAATGGAATGATGGTAGTGGAAAAATGGAGTGATGATAGTGAATAAAGTCCCCTATACCCCCAACTGATTTGGTTGCATTTCCGCATGCAACTTGGCGTGGGTCATAGAAGTGAAAAGGAAAGGGATCTTGGTGAGGGAATTTTACAAATTATTCGTTGCTAGCAGTTGAGGAATTGCATGATTAAAGTTTAGAAAATAACATACCTCCACTTACCCAAAATGTTGATGAACTATGAAATAGGAATATGGATGATGCGGTTGTTGGAGCATGGAAGATGTCACTATTGTAGGATCATGAAAATGTAACTGCGTATGTTGTAGCTGCAACTATTGTAACTACTGGAACAATGAATGTGAAGTGGAGGAATTTTAATTGTTGCTAATGAATCATGGAAAAGAGAAGTATGAAAGTGGAACTGTGGTACTCTCATATAGCTGAAAAATATTGTTGCAATTGTTGATGGAGTTCATGAAAAATTGAATAGTCTTCACCTGCTGCTAAACCTGATGATACAATTCTAGTGATGTGAATGAATGTGTCGATGTCGAGCATGAAAAGAAGTCATTAGATTACCGGTCATTGATGAATGTCATTAGCCAATGCGAGGCAAAATCACCATTGATGTCAATGAGTGCCAAGGTACCCGAGTATGTCTTGTGAAGTGTGAATGAATGAGTTGATGTTGAGCCACTTGCAAGATCTAACGATCAACGAACATTGATGTATTCCCGTGATTTTCAGCGAGAGAACTTTCCATTAAGGCATGCAAGCCTCTAGGTACTCAAAATGGACTCTAGTCTATATCCCAGATAAGGTGATGAGGTCGATGGGGCAAGATTTGTTGAAAGGTGGGCCTTAATGAATCCCACATCAGTCAACACGAGTTTGATAAAAAGATTGGTAGGACTATAGGAAATATCTCACTAGAAACAATGTGTATGGCAAGGCAATGTAATCATGGAAAAGGAGGTGACTGGTTTTATTTAGAAGGAAAAATAAAAATGGAAAAAGAAGGCAAAAATATATGTGACTCATAAAATAATGGGCATGTGTGAAGTCGTGACTGATAAGGCGATGGAAAGTGGACTTCAATACATGGATGACTAATGTGCATTTGAAGGAAAAAATGAGGGTAAACATTCATGACGCAAATGGGTTTATGGAAGTTTTATGTGTAACAACAAACGTCGTGATGTTTATAATGAGTAACAATTCCTTCAAGCAGTCAACAAAGCATGTATTTTTTTTTCCAGAAAAGTTTCTATGATTCTTGAAAGTCACTTATGGAAGAAATTCGATCGTATTTGAACCTGTAAAATGTTAGCACTAATCTGCAGCAAATAGTGTGAGAATATTGAAAACATAAAGTGCAGAAATTAATACTAATTATATCAACCAAATGAAAAAACAAAATGTGTTTTTACCAGTTGGTGATAGCGCCATTTTGACAATCCTCTTTGTGAATACCTGCTGAAGTGACTTCACAATAATTTTATCAAAAAAAAGAAGATAAAAGCATGATTCCAATGATGTTGTCAGGAAATGTGAAAATCCATTTGCAAATTTTTATTTTTAGAATGTTTGATTTGTTTTCAATTTTTATTTTTACTTTTATTGCCAGTATCGCTTGTATGCAATTGTATAGGGATCCAAATGTGCTCTTTGTGGATGCTTTCACTTAAAGAGTTTATGGAAACACTTTTATCATCACGATCTGAGTAGATACCACTACCTGTTCAACCACATACAACACGAAGTAAAACCAGAACTAAAACAAATAACAAGAACTTCTTTATCCATACATTTTTCATTTTCATAATAATTTTTTCTTTGTATGTTTTTTTTTTATTATTGTTTTTCTTAATAAAACAAATTAATTTTTTTTTTTGTGGTTTCATAGTTTTTATTTTATTTTTGTTTTACATATCAAAGGAAAATGCAAAAAATAGAAATGATACTAACGGAAAAATGGAAAACAAAGCACCCAAAATTAAAATCGTCCTTCTCACATGTAATCAACATTATAGGCGTATAATTTTCCTTCTCAAGGATGCTAAAACCAGGGGTGACTCCAAAAATAGCCAAGTTTCAACAAAATGCATAACTAACAGATCATTGCCAAATCTTGGTGAAGTTTCCCGTGTTCAAAAGACTATCAGATTGTGTGTAGAAGGTGCATTAAATCGCTGAAAATATGGCATAAAGAGTGGTGTGGATGGGGTTTGACCCATAAAATAAGATCTCCTAATCATTACACCAAGTTCTATTACTGTGATATTGCATTCAAAAATATTTTTTTATTATTGTTTTTGTTGCAGGCTGCTACAGGTGTGTATTTGCAAGGTGTAACAGTGAACGCTAAATACGTTTTTCTCACAAACGAGTTTGAAATGACAAAATGGGTTGAGCTGGAATTTTGCATGTAGTTTCCTATGGTCAGAATGCTTCTACACGTCGAAAATCAGCAATACCCACATAACAGTTTTTGTGAAAAATGAAAAATAGATGAAGGTGACTATATTGATTTTCTCGAAAACCGTGCACTAAGTTGGCCTGAAATTTAGTGGGTTTTTTAATCATAACATAATGCAATTCCTGTCCAAAAATCATAAGAATATATATCCTTGTTTGTGAGATATCCTCAGTTCAATTTCCACATTTTTATTTTGTTTTTTTATTTTGTTTTTTTGGTATATTTTCTTTTTTAAATAAAACTAGAAATTTTATTAGAATTTGAGACAAATCAAATAGAATCAAATTCTTTAGCAAGTGGAGACAAATTAATTTTGAAAATTGAAGACAAAAATTGATTTAAACATTTTGTTCAAATCTTCAACAATACCAAAACATTCCTCAAAATATCTCATAGCCATTCATTTGATCTTTACTTTATGATCTTCCAGATCGCAACACGACACAGGAAGAGAGCATACTTATTTGAGAGCATACTTATTCTAAAAAATAAAAAAACTTGAAAATAAAATCCTACCTACTCTATGATAATTAGAATTAAAAATTAGTTACGTGTAATTAAACTTCCAGTGGAGCCATTCACGTAACAGTAGTAAAACTATGTTCATTTTCATTTTTACGCATGAAAACTAGAAATATAGAAAAACGAACAAATTGAATTGTTGTGACTGTGATTTACCTGAATAAAAACAAAAACAAAATTTATCTAATTGAGTACTTACTTGGAACCATTGCTCGATAAGGATTTCATAGGCGCGATGTTTCTTGCTCAGATCATGCTGTAAATCCTCTTCATCTTCCTCGATCTCATGTTCGATCAATTTTTCATCATCGGATGCATGAGAGTTTTCAGATATTGGATCTTCAATTATTTATAGAGGAGTATATGAATCTTTGATCCTTGTCAAGATCTCTTCTTTCAGGGAAGAGGAAATCCCTACATCTGCCAGGATCTGAGTGAGTAGTTCCAAGATGACGTTCATTGTTAAGCCATGTTGAAAAAGGATTCTTATAGCACCCAAATCAAAACAAAAAACTTAAATGAAAACACTCTTGCTAAAACATAAAACAATTACTCTTCACAGTTGCGGAAATCCAACACTCTTGGTAGTTGGCAGGGACATGAGGATTGTCAACTCAAGTAGCTGTTATGACCCTCTTAACAACACATGTAGATCACACTTGCAGAAATTAAACACTCTTGCATAAATTGAAATTTGCATGAATTGAAACACCCTTTGCAGAAATTGAAATTCACACTTACATGGTTGGCAGGGAGAACATGAGGAGTCTCCACTCAAGTATCTTATATGACCCCTTAGCAACACATCTAGATCACACTTGCATGAATTGAAATGAAAAAAAAAGAAACGAATACCTCAATCCATCGTGCTTCCCCGACAACAATGCCAAAATGTTGGGCTCTAAAGATGTCCTAAAAACAACCTCTATGCATCAACCGAAGTTAGACACTGGCATAAGCATTTTACTTGTTGCCTAAGTAGGTTCTTATCTTCCCTTTTCAATACCTAATCCTCCAGAGATGCAACACCTACAAAGGGAACAAAAATCGTAACAAAAGGAACAACAGTTGTCCCATTCAAATGAACGACACTACCTACAAAGGGAATAGCAATCGTAACAAGGGAACGAAAGTCATTACATTGGACCGAACTAATGTTGTATTAATTTCATTGTAGTACTTGCCCAACCAGATAATTTTTCAATCCGAGGTTCATAGATTTACGAAGCACGCGCAAAGTATATGCAAGACTGAAGCTAATTTAACATAATCTAATGTTTAATCTACAATTGAAATTGAATCATTAATCTAATGCAGGAAGTTGAAACGCACGACTTGGAATTGAATTGCTACAACACATGAATGAAATGAAATTGCGTAAATGAAATTAATCTAGGAATGTAAAATTGCGTCAAAGGATAAACAACATGTGAAGAGCGATAAAATGACACATGTGAGCTCACACTAATAGTAAAGCAATCTCAAATTACATTACAAGAATCAAATGGAAAATCATGAAACAATAATGAAAGCATGAAGCAAAGTAAGAATCTCTTTTTATTTCAAATCCTAATGACTCCTACTAAATGACTACTCAGTGACTATCCAATGACTCCTACTAAATGACTACTCAGTGACTATCCAATGACTACCCCCTCATGAAGTGAGAGAACTCTCTTTTATACATGAGAGCCTTGAAGATAAGATAACCATCTCATAATTACAGATCCACTTTTCTCTCAACCAATTTCCCATTATTACAAAATATAATGCCCTCAAATCCTCACACATATCTCTCATATATCTTGGATAAGATATGCCAACCAAATCTCCATGATCTTCTCCTTGGAATAGGCTTGAATTGTCTCCTCAAATCTTGAAATGGTGGAGGAAGTATTCAATAAGTCATTTTGAATTAATCCTTCACATATTCCTACACATTACAAAGCTCACACATTTTTGAGATATATATGAAAACATGTCGATTTTCTAATATTTAATCACAAATTATCTTTTAATACTAAAATGAATAAAGTGGAAAATAATAAGGTGAAACCCAAATATAATTATGAAAATGATATCATTAAAGGTTAGTGGGGCGATGAAATGTGAAGAATGACGAAGGGAAAGGTGGATGAAAATATGACATTTATGAGCCCCAACAACCACCTCAAATTGTCCATCCATTTGAGGGTGATATGTTGAACTAAAAGATAGTTTTGTCCCCAGCTTCTTCCACAATGTTCTCCAGAAATGACCAACAAATTTATTGTCTCTGTCTGAGACAATACCCTTGGGCAACCCATGAAGTCTCATAACTTCCTTAAAAAACAAATTTGCAATGTGAGTTGCATCATTCGTTTTCTAGCATGGGATAAAGTGTTCCATATTTGAGAATCTATCAACTACTACAAATATGGAATCACCTTATCTTTGTGTTCTTGGCAATCCCAACACAAAATCCATGCTTATTGCATCCCAAGGCCTATCTAGAATAGGAAATGGTTGATGCAATCCAGTGTTTTGTCTCTTTCCTTTTGCATACTGGAAAATTTTACACTTGTCCACAAATTTCTTCACTTCTGCCCTCATACCTAGCCAATAGTATGAATTGTTCAATTGTGCAAATGTCTTGTCATGGCCAAAATGTCCTGCTAGTCCTCCACTATGTTTTTCCTTGAACATATTTTCTCTCATTGAGCACTTTGGTATGCACAACTGACAACCTTTAAACAACAATCCATATTGAATTAGATACTCTATCCACTGGCTTATGTCTCTAAGCATAGGATTTTCACATTCCTCATATGCTTCTTTAAAATCTGGATCATCACAATACATCTCTTTAAGGTGTTCAAACCCTGAGGTTTTCACTTGAAATTCCTGCAGACTCATACATCTCCTGCTCAATGCATCAACAACTTTGTTAGCATTACCAGAAATGTGTTTAATGACAAAAGTGAAATTTTTCATAAACTCTATCCACTTAGCATGTCTTTGATTTAATTTTTCTTGTCTAGTTATGAATTGCAAAGCTTGATTATCGCTATACAAAACAAACTCTTTTGGAACAAGGTAGTGCCTCCATTTCTTCAAGGTTTGAATTATCGCATAAAAATATTTATCATATGTGGAGTACTTTCTTTTAGTTTCATTCACATTCTCACTAAAATATGCAATAGACCTATTTTCTTGGCTCAAAATTGCTCCAATTGCAGCTCCACTAGCATCACATCTTACTTGAAATTTCTTCCTGAAATATGGCAAGACCAAAATCAGTTGCTCTGTTATATTCTCCTTTAATATCCTGAATCTTTTCTCATCTTCTTCTTTCCACTTAAAATTCTTGTGTCTCATCTTCACCGTATCCATCAATGGTGCACAAATTCCACTGAAATTTCTAATGAACTTCCTATAGAAACTTGTTAATCCATGGAAGCTTCTCACCTCGAATATGCTCCTTAGTGATGGTCATTCTTCAATTTCTCTCACCTTCTCTGGATCCATCTTCAATTCATTTTAAGAGATTACAAAACCCAAATAAGTGAGTTCTTTCTTCATAAAAGAGGACTTCTTTAGATTTATCAATAGCTTCTCTCGCTGCAACCTTCTCATCACTAATGTCAAATTTCTCAAATGCTCTTCTTCAGTTTTAGTTAATACTAGTATATCATCCAAATATACAATCACAAACTTACCAATGAAATCTTTCAATACCTCATTTATCAACCTCATAAAAGTACTCGGGGCATTTTTCAAGATAAATGGCATAATAATCCACTCATACAACCCTTCGCTTGTTTTGAAGGTTTTTTCCACTCATCACCTTTTCTCATCCCTATCTGGTGATATCCACTTTTCAGATCTATATTTGAAAAATAATTCTCCACTCAAACAATCCATTAAGTCATTCATCCTTTGTAAAGGAAATATGTACATGATGGTGATCTTGTTTATGGCTCTTGAGTCTGTACACATTTTCCATCCTCCATCTTTTTTTGGACTTAACACAGTTGGTACTGCGCATGGACTCAAGATTTCTCTGACCAAACCTTTGTCCATCAACTCTTGGACTTGTCTCTTTACCTCCTCATTCTCTTGAGGTGTTAGTCTGTATGTTTCTTTGTTTGGCATACTTTCTCCTTGTATTAGATAAATGTGATGGATGATACTCCTAATGGGTGGCAATGAGCTTGGTATGTCATCCACTACTATATCAACAAAATTCTCCAACAAATCCTGAATTTCTTCAGGAAGATCCTCCATAGAAGTACTTGTAAGGATAAATTTGGGTTTCCTCACCACAACAAACTGCATATCATGTTCCTTCTTGACTTCACTCAGGATTTCCTTCCCACTCATGAGAAGTATACTTGTGTTGTATTATTCCTTTACTTTATTCTCCTCTATTGGTAGTAACATGTGTGTCCTACCATTCTTCTCCAAATTATAAATATTTTTTCTCCCATCATGAATGACATTCCTGTCATATTGCCATGGTCTCCCCAACAAAACATGACATACATCCATGGGAATCACATCACATAAAATTTAATCTCTATATCCTCCTATCTTATATTCAACTAGGCATTGTTTAGTTATTGTTACCTGGTGTCCTTTCTGCAACCATGAGACCTTATATGGAGTCGGATGTGCAGTTTTCTCCAACTCCAATTTCTCCACCATCTCTATGGATACTAAGTTATCAGTGCTCCCACTATCAATTATCACCATGCATACTCTATCTTTAGTCTTGCAAGAAGTCTTGAACAAACTGTTCCTCTGCACTGGTTTGTCAACCTCTGTCTCTGGCTTTAAGAGAACCTTCTTTATCATCAGAGATCTCCCATCTTCTACACCTTCTACCTCAAAATTCCGCTTCTACACCTCCAAAATGTGAGCTTCACCTCCTCCTTATTTATTTCTCTCGAGACATTCCCAAGACATGTGTCTTGTCTTTCAAGAGGCATAACACTTCACTTCTCCTCCTCTGTCTCTTCCTCTTCGTTGAGAAAAAAGAATTTCTTCCACCATACTATCTCCCTCCTCTTTCTGAGTGACTATGTGGTTTTTTAATCTCCACCTTGGGATTCTATGGCTTATCATGGGAATTCCCTTGCCTATGTTTAGACTTGTTCCTCTGCTTCGATGGATTTGTTTCTTGGACAACTTCGCTTCTGCCTTCAGTGCAATCTGATAATAATCATCCATTTTCCTCACTGTCATCATACCGATTTCATCTTGGATTTCATATCTCATTCCATTGATATACCTAGAAACCTTTTCATCATCTCTCTCTCTCTGTTCATCCCTGATGTTCATCTTGTAGAACTCCTTTGTGTACTCTTTTATTGTCATTCCATTTTGTCTCGGGTTCTATAACTTCCTGAACAAATTTATATGATAGTCCTTGGGTATGAATTTAGATTTCAACTTGGCTACCATTCTATCCCAATTCTTAATCTTTTGCTTACTTTTCATCTTCTATCAGCCTGCAGTTCATCCCACCATAATTTTGCATGTCTTTTAATCTAGTGACAACATGCTTCACCTTCTTCTCCTCATCGACATCTTCATAGTCGAAGTACTTGTCCATCGATCTTATCCAATCTAGCAATTCTTCGGCATCTAAATTTCCTTCATACATTGGGATGTTTATCTTTGCTCTAGCTCCCAACTTGAAAACCGCTTTCAGCAAGCGTTCTTCTGCAACATCTTCTCTTGCAGCTTCTTCAATTTCCCGTTCTTCACTTTCTGCATCATTAACATCTACAACATCAGGTTCTCTCCTTTGTTTTGTCTCCATAGCATCCAACCTTGTGCGAAGTTCTCTCATATCCCTTTCCACAGCTTGATTTACTACAAGTGGCTTTGCACGTCTTCTAGGAGGAATTGTATTGAACCTTTCTTCACACCGCTACCACTTGATGTATATGATACCTCTTAATGATATCAAACTTCCTCTTTTCACCTTCTCACCTTTCCCTACTGTATGAAAGAAAATTATGGATCCGATACCACTTGATGGCATCATACTATCTCCTCTTGCCTAGAGAAATCAATTCTTTGTCTCTGATACCACTTGATGGTATAAGACAAAAAATTTCTCCTTCCTCCTACCTGAGAATAAAATCAGGCTTTGATACCACTTAATGCACCCCCCTTCCCCTCCTAAGGGTTCTGCGACCTCTTGGTTAAGGATCTTCCAAAACACTTAAGATGAATCATCTTTCAGTCCTCTAACAGACCCTAGAATAACTTACAAGGGCCTCGATTTGTTACCTCACAGGTTTGAATTACCCTCACATCCGCTTTCTGGCACCTCTAGTAACTCTAACTAGCGGGCACTAGCTCCTCTTGCTAGGATCTTCTTCTCATAAGACCGCAGGATATAACCTCGGGTCAGCCCCCTTCATGACTTTGGGCTTTGACGGTTTCTGTGACCTCCACCCTCATTTCCTTTTGAAATGTCTTTCTTCTGAAACAATTGGATCTCTATCGCATGTCCTTCTGGATCCAACAGTCCATCTCTACTTCGGCCTTCGCAACTTCGCGAAGATTACACTTACTCCACGCAATTTCCTCCAAAACTCTATCTCTCTAATTCCCTAATCTGCTTCCACGTGTCTCCTTGCAACCAATGATTAGGATTTTCTTTGCTGATTTGGGACCTCAGCGGTCCCTACTCTTAAGCACTTTCAAACACTCTGAACCACGAAGTGCCGAAAGACACCATGGCTATCCTCTATGCATCTCTCCCAGATCTAACGGTCTGGAATGATCCCACTTCCCCTTGAACGAATCTTGTTCGTTAATTTGAGGAATATTTAAGGGCTTCTCCCTATTGAATAATTCTCACTGCTATCTCTCCTAAGCTTGTTCCTCCTTGAAAACTCTATCTCCTCAGAGAGTTTATTTGACACTTAGTCGAAATTGGCCCTGTGTACGCCTTGCAACAGGTTTTCTTTCAATGACTCAAATTCTTTATATTGCAACTGTGCACACCTTGCAACAGTTCTTATACGGCTCAATTGTTCCTCCTAAACAATATGAATCTAAGTGAGTTTTTTCCTATGCACACCTTCAAGATTTTCCCTTTTGAACTTCTGAGTCGAAATAGACTCTGTCAACGCACACCTTGAGGACCCTTATGCACTCCTTGCAAACAAAAGTTTCACGTTATCTCTTCTAAACTTCTGAGTCGAAATAGACTCTATCAATGCACACCTTGCGGACACTCTGCACTCCTTGCATACAGGCGCGTATAAGAGAAACAATTGAAACTTATCCAATATCTTTCAAATTCATATATCCAACCATGTAAATGCATTCATAACATAAGAACAAGAAATAATAGAGAATTGAAATTAAACAGAAAGCCTACCATTCATTCATTTAGATAGACTCAATAACAACAACACCAAGGAATTGGAACAATGATTATTTGTTATATTCATTCAATTGATATGTACATGGATTCATACAATTATCTTCAATATCTCTCAACAACTCTCAACAAAAACAACTCTTAGCAACAATAACCTTCAGCTACAATAAATCTCAGCTAATTTTCAACAGCCACATTTGGGCAACAAATACACATATTTATACAAGAGGGCTTCTAGAGTTTTCCCTTCGACTATCTTAGAGCTAACCTATCGAAATTAAAATATTTCAACTACTAAGGATTTATTACAATAAATGTTTGGGACAGTCAAATAAGAGAAAACGCTTTGAATCTGTACTGCAATTTACTACATTAAAGGAAATACACTCCCCATCGATCTCATGCAATGGTTCAACTCTTAAACATTAAAGACGTTCTTAAATCACAATCTTTTCAAGATATTTCTGTGATATGCCCTTCTTAAATTCAAAATCATTTCAAAATGCGCACTAGGGTGTTGATTTGTCTTCCTCTTGCGCCTTGATGAAAATGCTCCTACATCAATGCAAGTTTCCTCAAATAATAAGTCACATCAGGTGCGTGCAAGAGCAGGATGTTACACTCAGGTGCTAGTTTTTATTTTGTCTTCAAGTATCAAAGTGAGTGCAGGGTTCCCAATTGATCCTTCTCTATTTTGTTTGGAAGATACCTCTTCTATGTCCCTTCCATATCTTGTCTAGATCATATAGAAGGGATATCTCTCATGGACAACATAGACATTATGGAATTCAAGACAATTATAAGAAGGAATAAAGAAAGCATTTAGTATAATAGGACCTTGTTGTTCTTAGTGACAACAAAAGTGCATGAAAATGAGCACCATTGTGTCTCTCAACATGAAAACATTTTTGTTCTACTCGTCCATCAAAAGAAGAGGATTGATATATTAGAAGCATAATGCAATATGTTGTGGAATATGGCTCTAAATCTTAGCAAGGAATCTTTCTCCATAGCCTCAAGCAATAGGATATCATAAAATTATGCTTAGACCAATCTCAGAGAAGATGAAATGGTTCATCAACTAAAGGAACCAATGGAAATTGAAAAACATAACTCTCCCCCTTTATATGTTAGCTAAGAGGAAGCAAATACGTACCACGTTTTCCATTAATTACTATGTTTTGCAATGTCAATAGTATTGTAGATGTTTTTGTCAAACATGCTACTTGCAAGAAAGCTTGGAATGCAAATCATATAGTCTATTGTAAACTTTTTTTTGTAGCAATGGAGAACTATTTATTTTGTCTTGAGAAACACTAGAAATTTTTATGTGTCTACTTTAGATACAACTCTTTATTATGATATAATAAAATATTTTATGTTTCTATTAAAGAAAAACATGGATTTCTTTTGAAAGATAAACCAATATATGAATATGTGCCCATATTATGAACCACGTGTTGATATATTATTTTTCAAATAATATATAAATGCATGGTTTATTGCATGGGCACTAACATATAATATATGGAAACCACACCTTAATATATTAGTTTGTTAATACATGAATATGATGGAACCATTAATATATTAGTTTGTTACGCCGAAAGGCGTATACCTATTGACAATGGGCAGATTTAATAGGGATTTAGTGCTTAATAAGTTTTCTATGGACAGGATTAAATATGGTTGGAATATTCTTAGTAGTCACACAAAATAAATGGCTGTGATTTCAATCATTAACTTCTTAGCTATTATAAAGACATCAGTTTATGTGTTTACTTTTTTACATTTACCTAATCATATTTAAAAATTACTTTGATAGCTAACTGATTGCCACGTAAGTGATTAACAGAAATTAAAATATTAACACCAGATAAATGAAGGCCAACAGTTTATTTGTTAATAGATAACAAAATTTAATATATTCTTTTAAAGATTCATTTCATCTTCTCAGCCTTTCGACGTTCACCAGCAGCTATTTTGCTGTTGTGCTAGTTAATACATGAATATGATGGAACCGCTAATTCATATATTAGTGTCCATGCTATAAATAAATAATATATGAATACACAAGTTATATTCTCAAAGTCAAACTAATATATAAATATGTATCTATGTTATGAATCACATATTTACATATTAATTTACCTAATATATGAATATGTGGTTTCCATGTATTCATATATTAGGTAAACTAATATGTGAATATGTGAATAGTGATTTATAACATAGATACATATTCATATATTAATTTAACTAATATATGAATACTTGATTCATAACATAGATGAATATTCATATATTAGTTTGACTTTGTGAATATAACTCATATTTATATATTAGTTTATTAATATATGAATAAGTTGGAACCACATATTCATATATTAATTTAACTAATATATAAATATGTATCTATGCTATGAATCATATATTCATATATTAGTCTAATATATGAATTCATGAATTATAACATGGATACATATTCATATATTAGTTTGACTTTGTGAATATAACCCATCTTATGAACCATGTATTCATTTTTTTAATTAGTCTCACTTTGTATTCCTTAATTCAAAAATGAATGCATGGTTCATAATATGTGTTATATTTAAAAAGTACTACACTATTATTTATTATATGAGTACTACATTTCTTATTAAAAACAATTCATATATACAAAAGAGTTTTTATTTATAGTCATATCAATCGAGTGGTTTTTTATTAATTTTATTTTTAGATATTTTTTCATTTTAACTTAATCATAGTTGCATAGACTATAGCATAAGAGGTGATTTGTAAATATACCTTCCCCACAAAATAACTAACTCATATTTTTTTATTATATCTCTTAGGAGGCCCATTTTAGACCTCAAATTTCTCATAATGGGTATTATGTTATTTACTTACTTTCTCCCATATTTCCTTTATCAACGCACGCAAAATTGAACTATGCCATCCATCATCAATGATTTTACCTCTACCTAGAAGTTTTTTCTGTAGTTTATACAAAAAAACTGCAAAATAAAATATCATGAAGTTACACCCAAGGATTATGCATGAATTTAAATAAGTACCTATCTTTGATTTCTATGATTTGCTAGGCACCACTCTCTAGTCATAGTCCTTCTTTGGATAAACCATTCACTATCCTATCCCTGTCCCTATGGATGTTTTAAAAGGATACGTGTGAAAAATATATATATACTGATCATACATCATAAGCAAAGGTTGAAGTGTAAAATTCCTCAAGATTGATTCCTTCATTATCTAATGTACTACAAGCAATGAGTTACCGAATATTTGAATGTGTGCTATTCCATAATATTGAAAGATATAGATTCTATCATTATATACTTTTCATCTATCTTCATACTTTCTAGGTGGAAATATTTGAGGAATTAGCTTACAAGGCCCATTTTAGTGGCAGGTCCTAGTTTGGAAATTTGGGGCCTAGAACCTTCCCAATCCATTTTGAGGCATCAAATGGAATTTTTGGGGGTAAAACCATTGTAAGCATATATCTCTACCCATTGAAATCATTATATACATCAATATCTTTCCAACGATGCAAAATTCACCTCAATATGAGCTTGTATGCAAAAGTTCTACCTCTTGGAAGCTGACCCACCTTGTTGACGACCATGGTACTTATGGATGCCATGTCAGCCCCTATTACTCACATATTTGGGGATAGCCACATGTGTGCTTTCAATAATATTGTTGTATTCTATGGAATCACATGGATGTATTCAAGATGAGAGATACATTATAGGAGGAATATTAGGAACACACACACACTCAAGAAGAGAGAGAGAGATTTGTGGAAAGGATATTCAAACGAGTTTGTATTCCATCTTCATGAGTATTTGTACAATAGGGATTTGGTTGGAGTGGTTGTACCAGCTCCAACTAATCCTTTGTTATGTTCTCTTATCACATTCGTTACTACATTATCCTTTATTGCATATATATTCATATATTTACTTAGTGTATAATGCCTAATGTGTGATGACTATTATAAGGGCCCAACATCTACAAGGTCCAAAATATTATTACTAATTGAGTGTTGAAGATGCAAAAATAATAACCCTATATGACTATCAGGACATGTTAAATATCGGGCCACTAGGAGGAGAAATGCTTACATTATTTAGTATTGTGCTTATTCCATATTTGATTGGAGCATTTAGGAGTGGTAATTTTTAGAGCATAATAAAGGATGTAGGATATTTTGTAGCATCTATTCAGGCCAAAATGTCAAAGGAACCTCCATAAGGAGTTCCTCCCTTTCTTTGTGCATGCATTTCATAGCTAAAGAAAATAAAGAATAGCATAGACCTCATATTCTAGATGGGTTTTATCCCATATTGGGTTTCATAGGATACATCTTGTGCTCAATTGTGTGGATAGTGAGTTCATTTTCCTATTATTGCATTTCCATATTTCAGTTATTTAATTGATTTCACCAATAAACTAATGAAAATAAAAATGAGCTCTAAGGAAATAAACCCACATGTTATGAAATTTCATCATAATATAAGAACTATTGTGACAAGTTGTTCTAGTGGAATATCCATGGCAGTTTACATAGAATATTGGTATTAGAGAAGGTTTTTTTAGGGTATTTGTGGAAAGTTGTAGGGTACAAGAATTGGCCTAAGAAGGAGGTCACAAAATCCTATCCAAGTCTGATGCATCTGTTCATGGAAATACTCAAAATGTAGTGGAAGAGAATGTTTTTAGGATAGAAGAGCAATTTTTTGTTATCTCTTGCAACATGCTCATCTTCATGATGGCTCTAGCAAAAAAGTTTGTACCTTTCGGGAAGGTTGGTGGCTCTAACTCATAAGTTGGATCTGAAGAGAAACCAAGCGATAGTGAAGAGCTAGAAAATAGTCAATAAAAGAGCCTAAGAAAGAGAAACCAAATTCTAGTTCCATCACTTCTTCACAAAATGTGTTAGTATATATGTGGTCTACATAGTCATTTGTGAAATCAAGTGATGCTCTTCAAACCCAAGACCATTGATTAGGTCTATATGCAAGCATGGTATATAGATAACATAGGTCATAAGAAAGGATATCCAAGTGGTTCTAAATAGAAATACCACCCAAATGCTTCTAAGGAGGGGAAGAAGAAATGGAAATGAAAAGATAAGAAGACAAAAATGATTGTACATTAGTGAAAGGATCCAAAAAACTATTGCAACCATTGCAATATTGATGGTTAAAAAAAACAAATGTATTGGAAGCTACATCTAGAGTTGAATCCAAAGAATCGTGAGAAGGATTCCAATAACAAGAACCTAGTAATAAAGGATTCAAGAAACTAGGTAGAGAGCAACTCGGATGTGGATGAGAAGATTGTTTGTAGTTCGGTGCAAAAGGAGGTGAATCCGAGTAGTATTCATCAAAAGGAAGATAAGGAAATGGAAAAACTATTCCACATTAATATCTATTTCAAAAAGACCAAGGTAAATGATCTATTATATTATGGCTCATAGTCCAACCTCATAGCATATGATGTGGTCAACAAGCTTGGGTTCGAAGTTCATGATCATCCGAGTCCATATCCATTGGGATAGGTGAATAAGGATGCAGATATCAAAGTCACTGAATAGTTTAAGATTAAGTTTTTTCTAAGTTCATATTTTATTGATGAAATGGAATTATATGTAGTACCCCTTGACATGTTTGTTGTAGTGTTTGGAATCCCATACATTTATATGAGGGATGTGATCTTAATGTGGAGAGAAAAAAGGTATTTCTTGATCAAGGGTGGGAAGTATTTCATCATCAATGCACACAAAGGAATGTCAAAGATATCTCTTATAAGTGTTAACTAAGATAAAAATTTGATCGGTTCTAGTAAGAAGTATGTATTTCTTTTGTTAAGAGAGAATCATCCAAGGGAGGAATCGATAAGAGTAAAGGAATCCCTGGAGGGATGTACCAAAGAACAAAAATAATAATTGGAGGAGTTGTTGCAGGTGTACAAAGGAGTGTTCTAGGATCCCAAAGGGTTGAAAATTAAGAGGGAAGTGGAGCATGAGATACAGTTATTTCCTAACTCCCCATTAGAAAATATTGAGTTGTATAGAAAATCTATTTTGGAAGCAATAAAAGTGAAGAAATAGTTATAGTAGCTACTAGAGAATGGATTAATTCGACTAAGAACTCTACCTTGTGGGTCACCTATCGCCATAGTACTCAATAAGGATGGGACTTACAGAATGTATATCGACTATATATATTTGAAGAAGATCACACTCAATAATTGGTACCTTCTTTCTAGGATTTGATTATTTGTTAGATCAGTTGCATCATGCCAATTACTTCATGAAGTTGGATCTCAAATCAGGATACCACTAGGTATGCATTAAATAAGAAGACACATGGAAGGTCACCTTCAATACAAGCCAAGGTTTGTATTAATTGTTAGTCATGTATTTTGTTTTATATAATTCACTAGCTACATTTATGTGATTGATGAATGTTGTATTATGTCCCTATTTATATTCGTTTGTAATAGTATATTTCGATGACATATTGGTTTATAACTCTACCCAGGAAGAACACATCTCACATATTATGCAGGTGTTAAAAACTTTGAAAAATCACAAGTTGTTGGCTAACCTCCATAAATGTGAGTTTTCTTAGCAATCATTAGTGTATTTGGGGTAAATGATTGGTGGAGGGGAACTAAAGATAGATCCGGTGAAGATGGAGGCCATCATCAAGTGGCTAGTTCATAATAATGTCACTAAATCTAGGAGTTTTGTTGTGACAACACAATACCTATGGTATTTCATAGCATCATTTTCAGTGGTAGTTGCACCACTACATAAAATAAAAATTGTTGGTAAGAGTTTCTAGTGGGGAAAGAATAAAAAAAAAAATCGACAAGCTAAAATAAAATATCATTCAAGCACTAGTTCTCACATTACCTAAATTGAATAATCCTTTCAAAGTGGATACATATGTAAGTGGGTATGCTATGGGAGCAATTTTTATGCAAGGAGGTAAGTTAGTATAATATCGTTTAGAGACTTTTCATGGGGGAGTTTTGAACTACCGTAAATATGATAATAAACTCTATGCCCTGGTTCAAGTTGTTAAGAGGTGGAAGAATTATCTGATGGGAAAAGAAACCATTATCCACATTGAACACTAGCCACTGCAATATTTGCATACCCAAAGTAAGCTTCAACAAGCCAGACATTACAAGTATATGGGGGTTTCACAATAGTTTCATATATTCATTAAGTATAAGAAGAGAAGCACTAATAATTTGGTAGACATGCTTTAAACACCACCAACACCAAATATTACATATTTAGGAACTCTTATGCACATGGAATCTTTCACACATGATGCATACAAAGAGACATACATAGAAGATGAGGAATTTAAAGAGGTTTTTCAACAGCTACAGGGAAACATTCATATAGAAGAAGGTTACAGTAAGGCTAAATATCATCTCCAAAATGGGTTTGTCTAAAATCTAGACAAGATTTATGTTCCTAAAGGTGAAAGATTGAAACTTATTAGAGAGACACACACCTCCAAGGTTGTAAGGAATTTTGGTGTTGGGAATACTCAACCTTGGGAAATCATTTCCATGTATTTTGTGGGTGTTTTTCCAACAACCAAAAATGGATAGGACTATCTATTTATGGTAGTTGATACATTCATCAAGATGTACATTCTCATGCATTGTAAAAATACTATTAGAATAAAATAAGTAGAAAACATGTTCTTTGAATAGGTCTAGGTGCACTTTGGGATACCAAGGAGGATCATCTCATAAAAGGATATTATATTTATCAGTTCCTTTTAGACTAAAATTTGGGTGAAAATGGACATTAAGTTGAAGAGATCTATATAACATTCCATCCACAAACAAATGGGTAGATAGAAGTAATCAACAAGAATTTAACACAACTTTTGATGGGTTACATTCAGAAGCATATGAAGACCTAAGATGAAAATATGATCTATATTCAACAATATTATAATAGCAAAGTCCATGCTTCTACCAATAAGTCTACTTTTAAAACTTTCTTTGGGTATTTTCCACCTTTTCCCTTGGATGTTGTATGTGGATAGCAAGAAGGAGTGAGAGAAAATACCACGGGAGAAGCATTGGAAGTTGAGAATTTTGTTGAAAAGAATAGACATATCCATTTTCAATTATAGTAGATGTTGAACAAGTCATAAGAAAGGTACAAAGACCAACATGATCAACATGTAACTGAGAAATCATTCAGAGTGGGATATATAGTTTGGTTACAATTGAACAAGGAAAGACTAAAAGGTCTCAATAAGAACATCAAGAATTTGTGGTATGGTTCTTTTGAAGTATTGGAGAAGGTAGGTGATAATTCCTACAAACTTAATTTTCCCCCATATATTCAAATTTATTTAGTAGTGAATATCGAGAACCTGAAACTATATTAGCCTTCCATGTTGGATCAAAAAATTGAGTAGGTGATACCTACCATAAAGGACTTAACAAAAAAATATGAGGTAGAGTTCGTATAAGATATAGTTTTAAAAAATAATCCTAGAACTATGAGACAAGGCAACACGACTTTTGGTGGATTGGGTTGAGAGGACAACTTCCAGGAAAGGAAAAATTGTACTCCAAGGAGAAGGTAGAGGAAAAATTTTGTCACCTCATTCAATGAAAAACATTGGGAACCAAAATCCTCCCAAAATGGGGAGGTATGATCCAAATTAGATCATTATATATTTTTTCATCTATATTGGTACTTTATGGGTGGAAAATTGGAGGAATTAACTTGCAGGGCCCATTTTAGTGGTGAGTCCCGGTTTGGAAATTTGGGGTCCTTGGGATCAAAAATTTGTGAGAAGATATTTTATCCCCTTTAATGTATTCTACACATTGATACCTTTCCAATGGTGAAAAAATCACCTCAATCAGAGCTCATGTGCAAAAGTTATGTCTCTCACAATTTGACCTACCTTGTTGACCACTATGGTACTTATGGATGCCACCACGTCCCCCATTACTCACATATTTTTGGCTATAAGTGTGTGGAATTTAAAGAATATTCTTGAAGGTACAAAATCTTATCACTAATTGAGGGTTGAGTATGAAAAAATCCTAACCCTAGATAGCTATCGATCTATCTTAAATATCATGCCGCTAGGAGGAGAAAATGTTCCATTCTTTAACATTGTACTTGTTCCATAGTTGAGTGGAGCATCTAGGAGTGGTATTTTTGATAGCCTAATAGAAGAGGTAGGATATTATGTACCAATTTTTCATGACATGATGTCAAAGGTAACTCCATTGTAAGTTTCCCCCTTTCTTTGTACTTATATTTCATAGCTAAATAGAAAATAATAGAGCATAGACCTCACCTTCTAGTTGGGTTTCATCCCATATTGGGTTTCCCATGATACATATTATGTTCAATTGTGTGGATGGTATGTTCATTTGATTATTCTTTAATTTTTGTATTTCATTTATTTCAACAATAATCTAGTGAAAATAAATCTGAGATATAAGGAAATAAACTCACATGATAAAAATTTCATCATAATGTAAGATCTGTTGTGACGAGTTTTTCTAGTAGAATATCCATTTAAGTTTACAAATCATTGAGCTAGAATCAAAACTAGTTTAAGTGTCATCAACTCACGATAGTTATTTGTTTGTTGACTAATTCCTTCTTTGAAGGAGGTGATATATATATACCCATCAAAGTATACCCATGGTATATTCTTGTTTATTTCCTTTTTTGAATATAGGTGGGATTTTTGTTTTTCATGGCCCCGTGGGAAAGCATATAGTATGTGTAGTGATTGAACAAATCATTTCAGGGGAAAAGTTTATTTATCCTTGACCAATTTCAAATTCCTGGCCAACCATACTCCCCGTGCAATATTAAAAGGGAGGGATCTTAAACTTTTAGTATCTTTTTTAGTACACCAAGGCTAAAAGATTCTTCAATTTCATCCCTTACCCAAATATTTTATAGACAAGTCATTACTTCTACTTCAATCCAAACTTTCTTTGTGAATGGACATGTAATGATGATATGAGAGCTTTATTCTTTTGCATGTTGATAAAGACTACACTAGCCAGGACACACAAAGTTTATTTTTTGCAGAATGTCCCAAGTGGGAACTATGTTGTTTACTATAAGAAATATTTAGATTTTAGATTTTGTAGGAAACTTCAATTTTCACACAATTTTCCACCACAAAACTTGATGTTCATGTCTTCCCTCCTTGATGAGAGATTTATATCAAATTTTTGGAACATACTAGTCTCTAGTTGGATTTAGTGACCAAAAAATATGATGATCATCATAATTTTTAATCCTAAAAAAACTCTCATTTAGATTTTCAATTCATCTCTACGATGAAACTTAATCCAATCTCCCTCTATGATAATCGGTATTGTTACCATATAAAGGACCTATCCCAATTGACAATCTTCCTTATTGTATAATAACCTTTTCTCCTTATATCATGAATTGTGTATGGAGGTTACATGTGCATGCCTCTAATTCCAATACATGGATCTATACCAATTTGTACTCTATCTCCTTTACCAACTCATTAAATTAACCAATTACCAATTAGGTGGAAGGCCATGGTAACTAGTTTCTAGATTATTGATGCATATTGGATTATTTTGATAGGATTCCTTACCCATTCATTAACTAAATATAATGAAATATACTTGTCTGTTATTACTTGTACCCATAGTCCTATACCCTGAATTAATCTCCATATAGTTTTTTCAACTAGTGCTTTAGAGAATAAGATACTTTAACATAACCTTATAATCCTTTCTAGAACTCGTTTTGTAATCCGAGCAAGCAAAATCCAATAAATTGGAATCACTTTTAGTACTTCTATTACAAGTATCGAGTGACCCCCTCTAGTCAACCACTAGTTACACCAAAAATTCAAATTTGTATCCACCTTGATTACTAACCATTTCCAATCACATTGTTTGTACGTATTGATGTTGGAAAATTGGGTTTCATTGATGCCAACCCTAGAAGAAGCCTCGAAGCAAGTTTGGAAGCCTCTAGAAGTGATGGGTGTATTTGAAGAAGTATCTAAAGTGGTCCCCTTATGGTGTATCTTTAAGCATGGCCCTCACAGGAAGAATTCTAGAATAATCCATGGAAATATGGTTAAGTGGTTAAGAAGCCCCAGAGGTGTGGTCATGAAGCCTGAAGTTGATTGAAAAAAACATGTATGAAGGACATTGCAAATGCATGGAAAACATCCATTTATTGATATTCATCATCAATCCATCTCCAACGGTAGGTGGCATGCCACGTGGTTGCTCACGATTGAGAATTTATTCCCTCTTAAAGATGAAGCCCCAAAGTATGGTGAAGAAGCCTCAAATCTAAGGTCAAAGCAGTTACAAGTTGGCCCTAAAATTAATTAAAGGATAAAACGTTTTGCAAACAAGAAGTTACAGGTCACCTCAAATATCAAGTAAAGAAGTTACTTAGAAGGGTATAAATACACATCAAGAACCTTCCATTTCATATCAAAGCAAGTGTGTGTTTATGGAATGGAGCTAGCATAAGTGGGTCTGAACTTTTTATAGAAGGATTGGTGATCTCAGAAAAGAGAATCTAGCCTAGGAGAAAGGAGGTAGAGGAGAGCGAAGTGTAGGGAGGTGACGGTACCAGTTTTATGAGGTTATATGTGGTTTTCTGAAGGGTGAAGCACATATATACGTGTGTTGCAGATGAACGAATCATGTATAGGGTATATGCGGATTGCAGTGAAGAAAATTGTGGGTTCCCACAAGTTGACAGTGGATGAATCACATATCTGTGCAAAATTTGAAGGAAGGTATTCTTCTTGATGTTGAAGTTGAGGAAGGTATGAATATCTAATACCTTATGCACCAGATTATTCACATGTTGAAAGGATTGTTATTATATATGTTTTGAGGGTTATATCTTGATGATTTTGGCATATGCTTGAGACATATCTTGGAGGTATTGGCACATGGTTGAGGTACATATTGGATATTTTGGCACATGGTTGAGGTACATATTGGATATTTTGGCACATGTTTGAGGCACATTTTGGGTATATGCTTTGAGGCATGGTATATTCTTAGAGGCACATCTTGGATGTCTTGTCTCATGGTTTGATGCATATCATGGTGATTTTGAGCACATGATTTGGAGGATGTTCTTGGAGATCTTGGCATGAGTTTTATGTGATTGTATCAATTTTGATGATGATGATATATTAGTATCAATGATAGCAACAGTAACAAGTTGATTCCCTTATTTATATTCAAGGAAAGAAGGAAGAGGTAAGAAAAGGGATTTGTAGCTTCCTTCAAGTTGGATCTTGTAAACTAGGGGGTTAGAGCCTCCTTCTAGTTGGATATGGAGAATATAGAGAGTTGTAGATTCTTTCAAGTTGGAGCCTGTAAATTAGGGGGTTGGTGCCTCCTTATAGTTGGTGTTGGAGAATTTTGGAAGTTGGCATATGAATGCAATCTTCTGATATATAAGAAAACATTATGTGGTTTTCTTCCATTTGGGTTTCCATGTAAAATTCTTGTGTACAATGTATTTGTGGTTATATGTTTATGATATCTTGAATGCAATCATAAGTGATAAATTGGTGATATCTTAAATGCATACATATTGTGATTAAAAGTGGTAAAAAGTGCCTAATATTGATTCACCCCCCTCTCAGTATTAGTGAATAATCAAACAATTGGGATTTAGTTGAAATACTAAATATTTCAGACCAATCTTGAGATCCACCAAGTTGTAGGGAAATAATTAGTTAAATAGGTTTTTTTCCATCTCTGAGATACCCCAAAGGGATATTGTTGATTTTTCTATATTAATTTTCATATAAATGGCCATGCAAAAGAGTTCCATGATTCCTTTAATCTTCTCATCCAACCTTCTTGATCCTTCATAGAAAATTAAGATAGCATCGACGAACAACAAGTGTGTTATATTACAAGAAATTTTGATATTAACCCCTTTGATATACATATATTATAAGCCTCTTTTAGAATGCTTCTCAAGCCTTCAACGACTAAAATGAAAAGAAGTGGGGACAAAGGGAACCCCTATATTAGGTCACTTTCTAGCTAGAATAAAGGTGATGCTACTCCTTTAATGAAAATAGTAAATGATACAAATGCAATGCAATTCATTACCCATACTACAAATTGATGATATAATCCAAATGAATGAGAATTAATATTAAATACAACCAAATCACCCTATTGTTTTATTTGAATAGGTCCACTTTAACCACCATCACTCTTTGGTTCTTGACCTTGATTAAGTGTAGACCTTCCTAAGTGACTACTGCCTCATGTATTTTTCTTCCCTCTAGGAAGTCGAACTGATCCTCATAAATTTGCCTTGAAAATGCCCTTTTTAACCTTCTTGCAATAACCTTTGATATGATTTTATATATACAATTTCATAAAGATATTGTCTTGAATTTTTAATTGATGTGGGATTGCCAACTTTTTGGATCAATTCTATAAAGGTTACATTGAAGGCTCACAGGGTTTTACCTATAGACCTTGTTAAATTGACCAATCACCTTAGATCCTCCTTAGTAAAATCATAATGTTGGGAAAAGGAAATAACTACAGAGGAGAATAGACTATACAAAAGTAGTGGTGGTGTCTAAAGACATTGTTGCACTGAACCACAAATTATCTTCATGATCTGATGATATACTGATATGAGGGATCATCTATAAATAGGTTTGGTCATGGACTAAACCAAAAAGCCATAGATCATATCAGTTGTACCTGTCCATAAAATGTGGATGTAGAATTTGAATGTGGACATGGTCAACCATTATTTTAGTCGGTAGTTGGACCCAAGAATTGGTCAACTCTGTTAATCCAACAAGGTTAGGTTTACCAAGGAACCCAATGTTCCAACACCCCCGTAAACTCATCTTGGAAGGAAACAAATTACATAGCATAGAGATTTACTCCCTTAATTTGTTCTGACTGCAAAAGATGATCAAACACATCACAACAACACTCCTGAAGAAATATGAACATTGTCACCATAAACAATGATCAATGAAAAGAGGAAGTCATCCATTGCAAACTAGTTTCAAAATTGTTGTCCAAAACAGAGTCCCAATCAGTCAGTCAACTAGACAACAAAACAACACAGGCCAGTCGATTAGTTGACTATAAAATAAACACACCAAGTCATAGTCTTTCAATCCAATAGTCTCTACCAATCCAAATAGTCTTTGTATCCAAACAATCTATGTATCAGTAATACATTTCCCAACAACACAGTCGAACATGGTTCAATCGGTGTCAACAAGTCCAAGTCAATTCAACAAAAAGACATAAATTGGGTTTGCATATCAACAATTTCAATTAATCCCCCCCCCCCTCCCCTTAAACACAATTGAGGGGATTGATAAGTATAAACAATATATCTAATAAAAAAAGCTAGTCGACGAGAAATAGCTAGTCGAAGCTCTAGTCGAAAAATACTAGTTGAACCTCCAATCAAATAATATCTCGGCCAAAACTCTAGTTGAATGTCATGTACATTCGATCCTTAGACAACCATGTCCAATTAAATCATCAATAATTAAGAGGAATGTTTCAAAACTATACAAACGATTATACACAACGATATGCAGTCCTCAAACATCCGGTCAAATGATTCCATGACCATGCATCAATCCATCTACAATCAATCCTAGTAGTCGAGATTTTTCCAAGGTTATATCTTTCACATATCTTCTACAAATATCTGAAAGCATGATTTCCATTCCTTTGATGTGTATGATGAGGATG
Organism: Picea glauca; assembly: GCA_000966675.3. Lineage (NCBI taxonomy): Eukaryota > Viridiplantae > Streptophyta > Pinopsida > Pinales > Pinaceae > Picea > Picea glauca. The sequence continues at coordinate 1,199,355 of JZKD02S1672804.1, forward strand.
GTGATAGGGCCCAAATTGCTATGTTGGCTAACCAAAGGAGGTAGGCTCAAGTTTTGGTTCACTTACAAGAGTAGAACAACCTAACATATCAAAAATAATTTTATCAGCAATGACATTCTCAAATTTTGGCATGTGAGGAACATGAAATTCATTAGTCTATTAAAAAAAATCAACGATAGGTCGATCATTTGGAAAACCAGTTTGAACTCCACCTGCAACAAATAGAAATTCCTTGGGTACAAAAAGGACAAGTGTAGGCAGGGATGCAACATCAACATCATATCCAAGACTTGTTCAAGGTGACTTCATCATAGGGGTAATAGGAACAAAAATACCTTGTCCATTCTTCCTAATTCGACCTCTAGTATATCCCATTTTTCTTAGCAGATGAGGCACAATACTTGTAGTGTATTTTTCAAAGTTGGGAGAAACAAAACAATCATCAATATTCTTACAAATAGTTGGACTACAATCAAAAGTATCAAGGGTGGAAAAAAGAATAGGTAAGTCTCGCAGCTCAACAACATCAATTTTCTTTTTAGCATTCTACAGTCAGTGAACTTCTTCTTCAAGGTTTTGTTTACATCCCTACAATACATGAATAGTCTCATCCTTCTCAGTCAACTACAGTAGCAAGATATCACAATCTTCTTTTAAGGCTTGATATTCATCAAACAAGCCTGCTTGAAGAGGAGTAATCGTTTCATGGAGATCATCAATAGACGCCTATAAGTGGGCAACTTCACTAGTCAGTTGGGCATTAGTTTTTGTCAGCAGGTACATTTCCATTTCGATGGAAACATTGTCTGAGTGATGGAGATATTTAATATATTCCTCCAGATCTTCAATAAGATCAACCTTGTCCTAAAATTTGTTTGCAAGAGTCTGAAAAAGGATTGCATTGTTCTTTCTAGGGAAGAATCCCTCCTAGATTTCTCATCTAGGGAATTTTGGAACATGTTTTCTTCATTTTTCAACTAATCCTTCAGTCCTACATTATCTTTCTGTAACAAGGAAATGATAGAATTTAATGTAATTTATTCTTGACCAAGATGATCAACAAATTTCTTCTCACAAAGTGCCTGTAATATTTTACCCATCTTTCACAATGCAACAAATTAGCAATTGAAATTAATACTGGAGTATCTTGGAATAGTAAGACTGATTATCAACAACAGAACACAATAATATAGTTTCCTTCCATGTCAAAGTTAGTGTGCGAGAAATCAAGTGAAAAAAAAATATCATGCTACCATATCACGAGTCGAATAAGGTATTTATATCAGTCAATAACAAGGGTATTTGATTAGGCTTTATTGACCATATGCTAGAGAGCTTGACCTAACCAAAAAATATTCAAGAATGCATACTCATTAATTCAAACCATATCAGAAATTGAAAACTAGGTTCGAAGAATAAAACAAGGGTGGGTCGATCACAATAAACAAGTTGACATCAATGAGTATATTGATAACAAATGCAAGTTGATTTTCAATCTTGCAAAAACATGAATTAACTTGGATGCACAATCTATCATTTACTCAAATCGCTAGTCAAATATGGTTGTCGAGCCACCAGTCGAACCCTTTAGTCAGTTGGTAATAAGAGGTAGGTCTAATCTCCTTTCCAGTTGACATAAAATTTCTAGGGTATCCATGCACACATATAATGTTGTGATTAATGTGATTAATCATGGATCCACAAGAGGAAATGACCGTTGAGTTGATCCACCAGTTTGACAAAGATTCTGGGTAAATATTTCAATCGATGAAGTTGAGAAAATGAAAAGAGGGAGTCAAACAAAGTGAACCTCCTTATTCGAATGAAAGATCCTCATTCTAGGAGCTAGGGAATCCACGCATGTGGGATCCATGCGCACCAGTCGATATTTGGTCAAGTCGAATAGTCTATGCTTAGTCAACCATCAATCAAGAGCAAGGAAATCACCCAGCAACGGTTTTATGGTATATTCACGTTTGGACAGGGTATGTACAATCAATTGGAGTGGGTAAGAGAGATTAAGTCCATCGAATCCTCCATGGTTGAGTTGGGTGCAATCTTAATTCAAGGAGATGATTCAATCAGAAAGCAATGCGGTCAATTTGATCAAGAGGGAAGTAGACTCTTGGTTGAGAGAGGTAAGAAGAAGTTAGGTAAGAAAGGAAAATATGATTAGTCGAGATGAGCCCCATATTTATATATGGTCACACAGATCTCAATATTTTCTACAGAAAACCCTCTCTAGGTGGCATAGTCAAATCACCTTTAGTCTGTCAGTATACCAGTGATTGATATATTCACAATGTGAGCTAGTCAACTCATCCAAGTGAGATTTCAATTGAACGTACACATTCAACAAGAAACCAAGATTCACTGTTTGGTCAAAAGATCAGTACACCCAACGAACAAATAAAAAGGGTTGAGTCTCTTAATCATTGGGAAATAAATCTTGAGTAAACTATGATTGAGTAACTAGTATAAACCCTAGGTGAGTTTTAAATAGCACAACGGATCCAAAAACATGAAAAAATAGGGTATCATGCCCAAAATAATAAAATATGCATCACAACACTCAATAGAGATCAAACGACTTCACCATTGTCTCAATCTCATTCTCATTCTATGTGAACCCAATATCACAAATCCAATAGTTATGATACCATGTTAGTACATAGAAATAATCGTAGAGGAGAACAAATGATCTGAAAGTAGTGGTGGTGTTTAAAGACATTGGTGCAGTAAAGTACAAATGATCTTCATGATCCACTAATAGATCGATCTGAGGGATCATCTATCAATAGTTTTGGTCATGGACCAAACCAAACAACCACATATCACATTGGTTTTACTTGTCCATAAAATGTGGATCTAGAATCCAAATGTGGAGAGGATCAACCATTAGTTTAGTTGGTGATCAGACCCAAGAATTGGTCAACTCCCTTAATCCAACATGGTGAGGTTTACCAAGGAACCCAACGTTCCAACACATAACACCCTAGGAAAAATTCCACAAGTAGTCCAACTAGCCCTAGACTTTTATTCTTTTGAAAACTTTGTAAAATCACATGCAAATCTTTTTTTCCCACTTCCTCCATCAATTCATAATTATCCACTGGATTGACAAAGCTTGAGAAAGAATTTGACAATATTAATATCTCTAATATTGGGGCATAAGAATCCTTCTTGAAGAGGGATATGGAGTAGTTAATTCATTTTGTTGAAATATCCTTGAATTTTGTTGCCCATGAGCCATCTTCCTTCTCTATTGTTCATACATAGTTAATTTTGTTCCTACAACTAGAAAACTTGTGAAATTTTTTAATTTTTTCATCACCTGCTTGGAGACATAAATCCCTACTTTTGAGTTTCCATTCTCTCTCTTTTTCTAAAAGGATATGTCTATTTTTTTTCCTCAAAATGTTTTGTTTCTACTTCTTGATCCTCTAAAAAAAGTCCAAAACCTTCACTATTGTAATGAGAGGCTAAACCTTCCTCCACTCCCTTGAGAATTCTTTCATCTTTTTGTTTTATTTTTTTCTTTTTCCCATTGGACTGCTACCCTTTGTGTTCTCTTTTTAAATCTTGATGGAATTGTATGGGTGTAGATTTTCTTAATGATCCATAAAATGGCTCTCATACCTCTTTGACATTTTTACAATTTTTTTACGAGGAAAATCTCTCTATGGCATGGGGTAAACCACAACAGACAAAATGACTGCAGAAATTAACTCTAATCCCAAGTATGCTATATAAATGAAAATACTAACAAGACAATATAAAAATCCTACCTCATCCAAAAGTTTGATGAAGACCACCATTGAGCACACAACTCAAAGATTTATACCTTCAACTTGTTTGCAACAACCAAGATATACAAGAATATGGTGATAATATATAATGTTATCGTATAAAATAACATAATACATTAACATACATGAAAAATACGTCCATGGAATAATAATTCAAATATTTTCAAGATATCAATTGGAAGATAAAAGAGTATTTCTATTAAAATAATCAACAGAAGTATACAAGTGACAAACTTTTGTGTCAACACGTCTCAGAACCGAGAAACTAAGTCCCTTCCAGTTGGGCCTCCACCACTTCAATCCTCCACCAAATGCAAGCTCGTATAAAGGAGACAATGAGGTTATCCATCAAAGGAAGAGCTTGGGGGTTGAACAATGTGTTCAAACTTTAAAGTATAAAGGGATTGAGACTCAATGTGAAGTGAAAATTTTTCCATAGTATCTTTGCTCTCAAAAGTTGAATTCTCTCCTCTTCCATGGCTTGGATATGGCTCAATTTATAGCCTTCAAATGAAAATGAAGGGCCGAGTCATAATGTTTCCAGTATATGGAAGGTCAAGGATCATGGATCTTGTGATGTGACATCGAAACCTGACACAATTTTTAATTTTGAGCATCAAACTCGATGTACTCGAGCTGTAGTGGCGAAACCTACATATACACATGTTGTCTAACTGGTAGAGAGTGTATATGTGGAAAAATATTATTTTTTGGCTCCAGAAAGTACAAAAGGGGACTTCAAGTCTACATAGGGAAATGGAAAGGCCATCCAAGCAAGTTGCATGGGGGGAGGCAAATTTTTTTATAACACTTCATAATTGATGGTTTGGCGATAATATCATAACCCCTGCAAACATATATAGACTTAACTAGTCCCCTTGATCCAGATGGATGTCGGTGGCCTCCCACCTATTCCAACTGGCTCGACAGTTTTTTCCTAGTTTTTGGGTCCTTGAATTCTGAGGTTGTTTTGAGGCCCTAAACAAAATTTTTAGGGCTCGCTACAATCACTATGTCTAGGGCCCTCCACAAGAAATATGTATATTCATCGGATATACCTTTCCAATGGGATATCGTGTGCCTAAAAGGAAGATCGTATGCAAAAGTTACAACCTGGGGAAATTGATCTACTAACTTACCCAAATGGGGCCCACATGACTTTTGGCGCTTCATCTTCGAGGGTTAGGTTTTTGGATGTCTAGGGTTTTTGAAATTCCTTTTTATTGTAAAAATGCCTTGAGAGCCTCATTTAATCATCTTTGGCAAATGAGCACAATCGTCACATCTATTCTCAGAGATAAGCCACCACCATTCTATCAAGCTTGTTTTCCGCTACATTTTACAGTTTCAGCTTATTTCCTTATTGAATAGAAATCGGTTTTACTGTATATCTGTTATTTTTTGTTAAGCATCTTTTGAAAATAATATGTATTCATTTCTTTCTACTCATAAAATATGGATCAGTGGTATCAACATGGTCTGCTCCTTGTCGTTCTTAATGCATGTCCCCAATGAGGTCAGGGTAAAAAGAATTGGGTCTCAAGCTTATTTCTCTTGAGGAAAAAATATCTCGCATGCCCAAGCAACCTCTCATGGTGGGAGAAAAGAAAGATGATGAGATAGGATATCCCTTCAAAATATTTCTCGAGTAATCCCTCATGCAATAGAGGAACGAGATGATGGATATTTTTGCGCAAATCCTTCGACGACTACCAACAAGCGACGCATCTTCCTCAAACGGAGGCACCACCCCTTTCAAGGTACAAAGCAACTTCGGTATTCCTATATTTTAATGTCAGATAGATGCATATGTTGTAGACAAATGGTTGAATCTACTAGAAGAGTATTTCTCTGTCCATTACTTCTCGAAGAGAGAAAATATTACTTTGCACTCCTCAAAGTTGTTTCCCATGTCAAAGATTGGTGGGAAACTTTCTGTGAGCAGAAGGAAATAGAGGAAACCTCATTATTTATAGTAGTGGTCACATAGGAGTCCTTTAGGGATGCTATTAAGGAATAATACTACCATGTTGGAAGTTATGCCAACCTGTATACAAAATGGACCACACTGCAGCATGAAAGAGACCAAGCAATGCCTGAGTTCACAAATATCTTCCATACCTTGTGCACCAAGATGGGTATCAAATATTATGAGTTACATCTGGTGCTCAAGTATGACGACAGTATGCATAGATACATCTAGGCCGAAATGGATTTTCTGGACATCTCATCCTTGGGCACGACGTACCGATATGCCTTCAAAATCGAGAAGAAGCTCAAACAAAAGACGCGGAAATTTGGGCCTAGGAACCCCGCACAACAAAATCCAGGAAAGGGTGGCCCCAACCCGCAGAACAAAGGGAAAAGAAAATATGGTCTACCTCATGAAAACCATTCTAGGCTGCAAGAAAAGAAGGACATCAGAAAGACAAAGAAAGATATCGGGAAGTGGTGCGACTTCCATAAGATCCCCTGACATAACATTGATGATTGTCTCTCAAAGCATTCGTTGGTGGCTGAGGTGAAAGCCTCTAAATCAGATGTGAGTTTTGACTCTGAATTAGAACCATAAAGGGGGATACAAATCATTGATGTAGAACCCAGTGCTACAATTTCTACCACCAAGCTCTAGCCCAGTGAACGAGACGAGCCAGAGGAAGGCGAGCACCTTTTTCATTCACAAATGTGGGTGAAGGGTACCCTGTTGCATTTCATCATTGATAGGGGTAGCCAAAAGAACCTCATCTCAGTAGAGGTTGTCAAGAGACTCGCCTTGCCGACAATGTTGCACCCGCATCCCTACACCATCGAATGGCTTTTCCAAGGAAGCGACATCCGCGCCAGCCAACAATTCCACCTATCCTATGGCATCAATCCCTTCAAATATGAGGTATTTTGTGATGTTTTCCTTCTTGAAGTTTGTAGTGTTCTTTTGGGCTAACCATATTCATGGAAAATCCATGTTGTATAGGAGTCTAGGCCTCGAAGTATTATTATTACTTTGAACAAGAAATTGTACAGGATACCGGAGGCAATCCCACCTAATGTTATTTCCTTGATCTCTACCAAGCAATGCAGGAAGGTCATCTCTCAGATGGGGAAGTTTGTCTTCTTCCCGATTCTCTCTCAGAATGAAGGAAAGATCGTTGCAACATCCAGGGTCTCTGCGACCGACCTCTCCACATAGCAGAAGTAAGTGGATAAGTTCATGGAAGCATACTCGGAAATCTTCTCCTCACCTACCGGGGTACCTCTGCACTATCAGGTCAATCACCCCATCGATCTGACCCCCGACACACCGCTTCCCAATGGGCCAGCCTACCGTCACTCTCTATTATAGAATGAGGAGAACAAGCGACAGATCCAAGAAATGCTCCACAAGGGGCACATTTGTCCCATCTCATCATCTTCAGGGAGCCCAATCGTGCTGGTACAGAAGAAATATGGAACCTGACAACTCTGCATTGATTACTAGGCCCTGAATAAAATCACAGTCAGAAATTGATACCCGATTCCCCAAATCGACAACCTCCTTGATCATATCACAGGGGCCAAATACTTCGGTAAGATTAACATGAAGTATGAATACTACCAGGTCCCGATAGAACAAATAGGTGTATGGAAGACTGCCTTCAAGTCAAAGAAAGGTATTTTCGAATGGTTGGTCATGACCTTTGGCTTGAAAAATGCTCCAGCCACTTTCATGAGGATGATGGATGATATTCTGTGACCATTCACCAATAATTTTTTAGTGGTGTATATGAATGGCATTCTCATTTACATAAAGACTTGGTCAGAACACTTGTAGCATATTCAATAGGTTCTGCACACCCTGTGTCAGTACAAGCTATACGCTAACTTGGAAAAATGCTTCTTCGGCATGGACAAAGTCCATTACCTAGGTCACATCATTGATTAGCATGGTGTACATGTGGATCTAGCCAAGATACAAGTCATCTGTGACTGGCCAACCCCAACCACACTCACCGGGCTTCAGAGCTTCTTCGGCCTTGCCAATTTCTATCGCAGGTTCATGTTGGGATTCTCCCATATTGCATGGGCCCTTAGCCAAGTAACCAAGGGTAGTGGTAGGGAAAAATTTGTGTGGGGTCAGTCCCAACAACAAGTGTTTGATTATTTGAAGCATCACTTATTCTCAGCCCCAGTACTTTCACTACCAGACCTGGAACAACCCTTTGAGATCAAGACAAATGCTTCAGACTATGTTGTGGGCGTCGTTCTCACTCAGCACGACCACCCTGTGGCCTATCATAGTGAGACACTATCATATGTTGTCTTTAAGTACCCTACTTACGACAAAGAAATGTACTCCATTGTGCAAGCCTATCACCAATGGATACATTACATTTCTGGGAAGGAGACAATCATCCACATTGATCATAAGCCATTGCAGTTCATGCAGATGCAAGGCAAATTGCATAATGACCACCATCAGAAGTGGTCCACATACTTACTTCAATTCCACCTCAACATCAAGTATAAAACAAGAAGCACCAACCGTGTCATTGATTGCCTCGACAGATCGCTAGTTGTGACACTCACCATGGTGCTAGAATCTTGTGACCATGAGACCTCTAAATGGCCCCAACTCTATGAGACAGACCTGGAGTTCGCCACCACCTACCAAATGTTGGGCACAAATGCAGTTGTCACTAATTTCCATCTTCAGGATGGGTTGATGTCCCTTCTGGGCCATATTTTCATTCCATCAAGTGAGCGAGAAAAGTTTATCTGGGAAGCCCACTACAGTCGGGTGGGAGGACACTTTGGCATCAAAAAGACAGTGGCAATGTTGCAGAAACATTTCTACTAGACGAAACTTTGAAAGGAGGTCAACAAGTATATAAGGTCCTACACTACATGTGTTATTGCCAAACTGACCACTAAGAAACATGCCATGGGAATCCATCTCCATGGAATACATGTCAGGCCTCCCATCCACCAAGAGGGGAAATGACTGTGTTTTTGTGGTTTTTGATCACTTTTCTAAGATGGCGATTCTAGCCACCTGCAAGAAGAGAATCAGAGTAGAGGCCACTACCAAGCTCTTATTTGAATGAGTTTGGGTACATTTTGGTATCCCACAAACCATTGTCTTAGATCAGGATAATTGATTTCTCAACACATTCTGGTCGAGCCTCTGGTCACTGTTGGACACCAAGCTCAACAAATCCATGGCCTTCCACCCCAAGACATATGGCCAAATAGAGGTCATAAATCGAATGATCATGCATATCCCGCGCATGTATAATTCCAAGCACCCTCACACATGGGATGAGAGTATTCCATATGTCCAACATAGCTACAACTGAGCCCTGCATAGCTCAACTTGCCACAACCCCTTTCAGGTGGGGTTGGGATTCCAACCATTGGGTCCCATAGATTTTCCACTACTCCTTGCAGTCACCTCGACTGACTCATCTCCTTCTCCAATTGAATCTGATAAAGCCACCCGATTCATTGAGCGGATCTATCACATCTTCCAATAGGTTCAGGATATCATACATCAGTCTAGTGACAAGTACAAACAACGCCATGATCAACATCGAGTGCCACATAAGTTTTAGGTGGGTGAAAAAGTTTGGTTGCATTTGCAGAAAGAACTCCTTAATGGATCCCATCAGAATCTTCGCCCACTCTGTTATGGGTTGTACACCATCACCAAGGTTTTGGGTGATAATGCTTTTGAGCTCAACATTCATCATTTCCTTGGCCTGTACCTAGTGTTCAATGTGGATCTCCTTCGACCTTATTTCCCACCATTATTGGACACCTCAGAGATAGAAAAACAAATGAAACCAACAGAGCTCAACCCCGACTGCATACAATAGGCATCTAGTGATCAGATTGTGGAAAAACAATTCAAGGTAACTCGCCAACAAAGTATCCATTTTTATCGAGTTGTCAAAGTAGGGAAACTCCTTCACCAAGGCAAGTGTCTCACCCGGGACCAAATTCAACAGAAATGTTCTCATCTAATGGGGGCACTCAACGCAATGGAGACCATTTCTTCCTAAGGGGGAAGTATTGATCCAAATGGATTTCGGTGGCCTCCCACCTATTCCAACTAGCTCATTTTGGCAATTTTCCAGTTCGACAGTTTTTTACTAGTTTTTGGGTCCCTGACTTTAGGGGTCATTTTGAGGCCTTAAAAAATGTTTTTAAGGATCTCCACAATCAAACTTTGTAGGGCTCTCTACATGATATATGTGTATTCCTCGGATATACCTTTCCAACAAGCTATCGTGCGCCTAAAACAGATATCGTATGCAAATGTTACGACCCCAGGAAGTTGATGTACTAACTTACCCAAACGGGGCCCACGTGACTTTTGGCACTTCATCTCCTAGGGTTAGGTTTTTGGATGTCTAGGTTTTTTGACATTCCTGTTTATTTTAAAAAGGCTTTGAGAGCCTCATTTTAATCATCTTCTAGCGAATGAGCGCAACAGTCACATCTCTTCTCAGAGATAAGCTGCCACCATTCTAGCAAGCTTGTTTTCTGCTACATTTTACAGTTTCAACTTATTTCCTTATTGAATAGAAACCAATTTTATTGTATATCTATTATTTTGTGTTAAGCATCATTTGATAATAATATATATTCATTTCGTTCTTCTCATAAACTCTGGATCACCCCTACTTAAATCCAACCCAACAAGAATTCGATCCATCCCCATATAACTAGAATCTCGATAAGTCTCGTTTTCCTCATGAAAAATATCAAGGGAATTTTCGATTTCTTCAAATATTGCATCCAACGATAGAACTAATGATAGCCCTAAAAGTATTACCCAAACCAGTAGTAATTCTAGATGAGTTATTCTCACGTCAAAGTATCATTGCCATTTTTTATGAAACAAATGTTGTGTACCCCACTTCCCCCCATTTTGTAGAATTTTATTAAATTCACCCACATACCAGAAAAATTAGACCATCCAACCTCTAACCAAAGTTAAGCTTCAAGGAGAGCTTACTATTAATGGTTTGAAGTTTTCTTTTGTCCATTCCTTTGAAGATCCATTGTTCATTCTTCCACCCAGGAAGTGAACCACAAGGGCCAAGTCAGTCATTTATACAATATCATTTAACATCATATTTCCCCAAGGTGGAGGTTTACATGATCCTGCATCTTCTTAATACATTTTTGATGTTTTTTCTTCCTCATGGCCTCCAAGTTGTGAAAATCTAATTCATCTATTTCCAAGTTTGTACCACTCATCAGATCATAGTTTAGAATCTCCCCTATAAACCATGGTTTAATAAATTGGTCATTATTTATGAGCTTGTCATAGCAGGGGTATTCCAAAGGTTCGATGGTACTATATAGAGAAAAAGCACTTGCAAAGGAACCATGTATCAGTGTAAATTTTGTTTCTAATTATAGGTTTGGAACAAAAATCACATGATCTCCTATATTAGATTGAGTGTACATCTCAGGTGGAGAATCATCTTTACAATTATGAATTTTGGGAGTTTTTAAAACCTGTCCCGTCACCTTCTTTCCCAAAATTTTGACATCCCAATTGTAAGTGTTGGAAAAATATTTTTTTACTTCTTTGATAATGACCATAGTCTCTTCTTCCAATTTGATTGCGAACCCAAGTGGTGCACACAACGTGGTTATGATAGGGCTTCACATCGGATATTCATTGGACTAGACCAAATCTGACCAAATCTGCGGGCCTTCCAGTGAATCATCAAAGAAGTCAACATACTCCTCCTCCATTGCTTGCAAATGAAATCCAAACCTCTTGTTCATAAGTAAAATCACATCACCTCTACTTATATATCTCATACCATTAACCACCTTTACTAAATCCCTGAAAGAATAAAAGATCTTATTAAATCTTGGCATTGAAATAACACAAAATTCAATGTAAGTTCATACATAACAAATTAGAAGGACCAACAAAATATCTAGGTTATAATGCTAGCATAGTGTGCATAACATAAAAATAAAATTATTTTTTGGTTCTCAAATAAAAAACAAACCTTCTCGATTTATATCTCTCTATGATGTTGGCATGGCCACCATCACAACCAAAGGAAAATAGGTGTGATAATAATTGTAATACCACTTTATATAATGTGGGTTTGTACATAATACTAACACTGACAAGTAATAGATCCCTCAGATATATAGCTATAACACCTCTATGACGTAAATTACATGCCTTACATAAAGATATGAAAATGTAACGTCGATATCTTATGTCTCTGAACCTACACACACATAATGTTGGTGTAACTACATAACATTGGGATCTCATATTTATGAGCCTATTGACATATATTTGTCTACAACATCGATGTAACAATAATGACTTTCTCTTAGCCACAAAAATTCTTGAGTATACTTACCTGAAATATTGCAAGATACACAGTCGTTGTGCATTCCCTAGATTCTTTGGATTTATGTTGATATTGTACATGGCCTTAGTTTTTTCTTTGACACAGTGAATAGATCCATTTCATAGTCTAGACAACTCATTTCTCATGTTTTGAAGTCCTCACGATGTTCAAAGGGAATAACAACAATTTGAACCTGAACATGCATGCACCAGAATAACTCCTATGTCAAGTCTGTGAAATCGAATGAACCTTTAGGTAATTACCATGGCATCATCCAACGACATTTTTGGGAGTTAACTTGGGTGGTTGTCCGACCATGAGTATTGTTGCAAAACATTGTCGTTGATGCAACTAATTGTCCCAATGTTCTCTCTTTGATCTTCTACCTAACCTAGCTCATTCAATACCTGTATTGATGTAATCTCATGCTATCCCCTTTTTATCAAATTCTCCGCAATTCACATTATTTCCATTGAGGTGGTTGATTATCTTTTTGATGTGTCTTAACTTTTTTGTGTGTGACTAGCAGAATCAACAACTAGTCAGGCACGTACTCACGTGACATGGGGTTGTGTTATTCGTTTGCTACTACTATAGCCTCCATGTGTGCCCACGATGCCCCATATGTGACACACAAGGTAAGTCGAGGTTTCAAACCGATGACTTCATATAACAAAGTGTCTTAACAATACATTCCATCACCGACTACCCTACACCCCAAGGGCATGTATATTAACTTTTTAATTCCTAACCCATGCAAAGTTAAAATGTGCATTCAAAGTTAAGCGTGCATGCTTGGCATTTTGATATGTCTTTATGAACTTGACTTATATGATATTATATTGGCCAAATATCATTTAGAGATTAAAAAATATTTGATGGAATAAAATCAAAACATAATGTAACAAGCCACATGTGGCAATGTCCCTACCAAATATTTGCATGAGCTTGATCAGCTGGAAGCCACATAACCTCACAGGGCCCAACATCCCAGCCTCCACTCCATGGCGTGGATACATAGGTCACTCCCCACAATTTTTTTTATGTAAATGTTCTAAACTTGTAATCGGTTGCATAGAGGGTGTCCACCCAGACACAGAGGATGATGCAGACTCACTGCGCGAAGAACCACAAATTCTTCTTGCCTAGATTTACCCACTCAGATTCAAGCAACTGTAACGTCGCTAATTCGAGGTCATCGCTCTGTGTTTTCTCCCACTAACACGAGGGATGGAAATTTCCTTTTTATGCAGATTGGCATGGTGGCTATGGATTTCGATACCTTGATGTACCTGGTTATCTTATTGATGTCATCTCGTTGCACGGATTTGACAATGAAGTCTTCAGCTCCTTCATCTAAACACCTGCACATAATTTGACAACATGGTTAAATATACTCGAAGCAATTCTTTCCACACACATAGATACTACATACTATATTTTCATAGCCTTGAGTGGAGGTTAGTTTAGCTTGTCATTGATATTTGCTCAATATGACAGGCAATTAACTGTGATAGTCATTGTTTTACTGGTTACATTTAGGTGCCACCATTTTATCTAGAATTGAGTGAGTTAGGGTTCACCAACAATAATATTGTATGATACTACCTGGTGGCTACGAATATTGTTTTATCTAGCGTTGAGCGAGTTAGGGTTCAAAAATAGTAAGATTGTATGAGACTACATGGTGGCTGATCAAAATCTGGACCAGGGGTCAAAATTTAGCTCAAAAATCAATGTTCTCGGAATTGCCTCAAAACGAATGGGTGCGTAGCCCTCGTCATCACAAACCCAACGCAACTCATTTGGGTTCAAATGGATGTCGGGAGTGAGAGATATCATGATCTGTTTGAATCGTCAAACAGATAAAAAAAAGGGATGCTAACTGTACAACCCGTATGATGATGTGGCATGTTCGTATGATGACGTGGCCTGTCCGTACGCTAAGGTGGTAGAAGATGATGTGGCCTTCACTCATTGGCAGATGTGGTCGAATCAAATTGCGACATGTGGCATTTATTGGGCAAATGGTGTGGTGCCACGTGGCCCAGTCATGGGCTGCCATGTGGCACCGTTGTATTGTTTGTTAGTTCAAAATATTATGGACTCCGTGGGGTTCGAACCGTGGACCTCCCCACGCACATGTAAATATTTAACAAAGTTCGCCCTGCCAACGTGCCATACCATATGCCTTTTTTTATATATGGTTTGATATATATTTGAATTCGACTTGTTTAAAGGTTGGCATGGGGGTCGGGCTAGGGCTTAGCCCCAGCCCTCGATTTTATATGTTTTCACATGACCACACAAGGAGAGTGCGTGGGGGAATTCGGATTGTTAGAACTGTTAGCCCCCGGTCCTATATACAACACCATATGACCTTGTCGTGAGTGCGTGCGGGGAGTTGGGTTGGTTTTTAAGACGGTTTCCCACCAACCATTCACTGCCACTTGTCATTCATTCATTTTCCATTGTAAACTCAGCCCTTTTCTTATTTTGTGTGTGGTCACATGGTGACCTTGTGACCATGGTTTTGGAGGTTAGGGGCTGGGCATGCCCTAACCGTCCTACAGTTTGTACAGCTATGCGGTTGCACTAGGTGCTAGGTTTTAGCACGTGTTTTTTAGCGTGTTCTTGGTTGAACGTATGTGTAGTGTACCCTTTTACACTACCCAGGTTCACCCAACCTCTCAAATCATCATTCATTACATGGATGTAAAAACAAATGCATTTAACCAGAATTAAACACATAAAACTCAGA
>JZKD02S1672804.1:1230707-1254714 GCA_000966675.3 Picea glauca
TAGAGTGCTTGTATTGGACTAAATTTTGGTGTGTTGCAACTTGATAAATTGCAATCCTTAAATGTAGAATGAAAAATCTAGATTTGGATGTGTATTGGTTGATTTAGAGAGTGATGATGATTGTCTTATATATACTAACTAAATCTTGATATGTTATATTTTTTAAATAGACTAAAATAATAAAATTTAATATATTTATTAGTAGATTTAGATATGTTTGTTGGTTAATTTAGAAAATAAGTCATTCTTAAATCTGCAACAAAAGAACAAGGTTTGAATGTTTCTATTACTTGATTTAGAAGATGAGTCATTATGATATGACTAACTTTAAAGCAAATCCGCTTTTGTGTTGCATAGTGCACTGCACCTTCTAAAGTTATTAGACACAAAACTTTATGTAATGTTTATACTTGAATATGAATAATAATTGAATATGAATGAGTTGAAATTCAGGGACAAGAGTCTATGTTTTCCTCTCTTTTTCAGAGTCGTCAATGATATTAGCGATTAAGATATTTATAATTTTTTTATATATTTCCAATTTCTATTTGATATTGACAAAATTATTTATATTTTTTTTTTTATATATTTTCAATTTCTATCTAATATTAACAAAGTTGTATATAACTTTATTTCTTATATAATAATTTAGCACGGAATTAAATTTAAATGTAATATTAACAAAATTGTATATAATTTAATTTCTTATATAATAATTTAACACCGAATTATATATATATATATATATATATATATATATATATGAGAGAAAGAATGGATATAAAAAAAAAGGATGTTTATATGTATATATATAAAAGAAAGAATGGATATAAATTGTTAATTATAAAATAAGTTCACTTTAAATCACAATAAACAAACTTTGTAATTATAATAGTTGTAATTAAGATTAAGAATCTCAAGGATTCATAGGTATCCATTTAACATTATATTTCATTAAAAGAGATTGGTTAGTTAAAAAAATGGGTTGTTGGGATTTGAAAATTGATTTTGATGATGCATATGATTAGGTTGATTGGACTTTTATTTAGGAGATGTTGGTTTCCTTCGATTTTGGCTCTTGATGTGTTGATATGGTGAACACCCTCTTCACCAATGCTTTGGCTTTTGTCTTGGTAAATAATGCCCTATCTCCATGGATCTTCCTATGTCACTCTATCCAATAAGGGTGTCCATTGCCTTGATCTGTAAACTGTCGTGGATATTCTACTAGAATAGTTCGTCACAACATATATGATAAACAAAACTGAAATTTACACTATGAAGGTTAAATTCCTTTAAATTTCAGAATTTGTAGTTACTGATTTTCTGCTTATGCATGAAATATTTGAAATGCGAAAAATAAAGAACATTAAAATAAAATCACACAACATTTACAAAATAACATAAAGTTTTGCTCTGGGAAACCCTTACGAGAGAAAACTCAGTCAGAAGGTGAGGCTGCTCTGCTTTCTTTTCTCTAGTGTGGAAATAATGCAAGTACAAAGGAGAGGGCATTCTCTATGGAGTCACCTTATACCTATTGTAATCCCCCAAGCTCGAGCCCCTGTTGAATTGTAATGATGTTTAAATGATGTTTATAGGCTGGTGAGCCAAGTATTTATAAGCTGAGAGGCTTATGTGTTTATTAGGCCTGAGCGCCTAGATGTTAAGGCCAGAGAGCCTGATTTTGTATATGTAATTATGCAGATCATTAATAAAAATACATCGTTGCGTGTAGACTGACCACGAAGAAAGAGTTATGGGGGACTAAGTTCCACTAGGAAGGGAAAGGGAAGGGGGATGAGAGGTTAGGAAAATGGGCTAAGCTTGAGGGATTAACCCAAGGGAATATTATAATGTATTTCATAAAATACTAAAGTTTGGAAAATAAACCATGTTATCATAAGTTCCTTTGGGGAGAGGAAACAACTCCAAGTGGAGAGGAACGAGCTCCTGGAGAGCCATGTGTCATCTAGGACACATGCAGATTCATGTGGGAAATTCCATCGTTGTGGGGGTTCGTCGAACATTCTTGCCATCTTTCCTCAGGAGTTCGCTCACGATTCTGGCCATCCTTCACACCCATTCACTCACGCACTAAGCAGGAACGCTTCATCCATTTCTGCCATTGTTGAACCCTCTGCCATCGTGAACCTCTGTAATTTGCTGAGTCGTCCCTTTCCTTACCCGTTGTTGCTACTGTGGTTACCTGGTTGACTTAACAGCTGGACAAAAGAAACAGGTTGACATGCCTGTGGTTTGAAGAGACAGGTTGTCAGGCCCGTGGGTTGAAGAAGCAGGTTGTCAAGCCTATGAGCAATTCTCTCCAGGTGAGAGAGTTTGTTGGGGAAGTGATTTCTTCTGGAGGGAGTCTAGTAGCAGCTACAAAGATTTGAGAATTCCTGATTTGGCCTGTTGTTGAAGCTATGGAAGGGAAGTGGAGCAGTCGATGGACTATGGAATTGTGAAGGTGTATATTCCGGGGGTCGGACAGACGCGGGGAATGAGATTCTGTGAGAAGTGGGAGTAAGTAGGCTCCTTGGAGGAAA
The DNA here is from genome assembly GCA_000966675.3 of Picea glauca. Taxonomy (NCBI): domain Eukaryota; kingdom Viridiplantae; phylum Streptophyta; class Pinopsida; order Pinales; family Pinaceae; genus Picea; species Picea glauca. Next base: position 1,233,257 of record JZKD02S1672804.1, read on the forward strand.
TCCTTCTTGTTGAATTGTGCAACTTTTCGTAGTCTCAGCCTAGCCTAGGATTTCCTTTACCCTAGGTGGAGTTTAGTCTCAACTCAGGGGTGACCCACTACTGATAGCTTGGAGCAGTGTGGTCTAAGGCTAGGAGGTTCATGGAAGGTATGCACACAGTCGATGGTATTATCATAAAAAGATAAGTACCAATTCTATGTTAATTGTATGTTGTGTATCTTGCACATGTGTTATAATGTTATGAGCATTTCCTGTATATGTTGCATGAGTAGTCTTACTGTTATTTTCGCATTAATCTATATTGTATAAAAATGTTTATGTCTGTTTAAATTTGCATCAGATATATATGTATATCATAGCATGATAGTTCAAGTGGCATTTTGACCTGGGTGACTGGGTATGTTACAATCTAGTTTTATAACAATTTGGTTTTGAAGTAGTGGGGTGTCCCCGACTAAGGTGGTTGGGGGATGTTACATTTTGGTATCAGAGGCCATGGTTTCAACACTGACCCTGGATGGGCCACAAATGTGGAATTTGAGGTAAAATTTCCACAGGGATTTGATGTACAAAGTTCCAGAGCGGCGTTGAGAGAGCTCCTAGGTGGTATTGGAAAGCTCAGGAGGTATAACAGATTGATAAACCACTGCAACAATGGTATTGGGTCACAAAGTGTAAATTTTGGATGTCGGATATGTTCGGAAGGAAACATATCCCTCACAACTATTAGATTCAGATTTTCAACAGTATGGGGGTTGTGTGTTGTTTCAACAGGAAAACCCTCCGAAGTCACTAAGTGATTCTTAGTCGTAGATCTTTCGGAAGGAGGAGAACCGTTGGATTTTTCTTGTGGTTCGGAGATTCGGTGTTCGAGGAAATCCGTTGGAGTTTTGACAATGTGTAGATGTGAAGAATCGTCGAAGCCCTAAAACTACGGAAATAAATTGTCGACAGTCCACAGTTTGGGAGTTTTGACAATGAGTAGATGTGAAGAATCGCCGAAGTCACAAAAATACGGAAAGTAGTTGTCGACAGTTCGAGAGTTTTGAAAATGTGTAGATGTGAAGAATTTCCGAAGTCCCGGTTTGTCGAAGTGATGTGACATGATGACATCACTGGGGATGACGTGGACCTGTTCGAAAATCGATAGTTCGATAGTTTTGCAAAAGTGTCCATGAGAAGAAATCGCCAAAGTCCCGATATGTCGAAGTGACGTGACATGATGACATCATCAGGGGTGACATGGAAATGTTCAGTAGTTTGGTAGTTCGACAGTTTTGTGAAAGTGTCGATGATAAGAAATCTCCCTAGTCCTAAAGTGTCAGACATGACGTGGCATGATGACATCACCTAGGGTGACGTGGACCTACCTAGGTCTACCACGTGTCACTCGTTTTTGTACTTTTGACAGACCATTAGTACCGATTGGGACCTGACACATGTCACTCGACGGTGGGGCCACATGTCACCACTTTGATTGGTAACAATGGTACTACGTGGGCTCTGGGAGGTTAAGCTGTTTGGGAGTTCGACGTTCGGGAGAAAACTGTTAAAGAACTTCCGGACTTTCGAAGTCCCGGAGTCTCGAAGTTCGAAGTTTCATAGTGACGTGGCTTGATGATGTCACATGGGGTGACGTGGATACACAAGATGCATGCCACGTGTCAGTGTGTTTTGTGTTTTTGAAAGTTTGATTTTGTAGTTAGAACTTGACACATGTCACCCCTCAGATTGGACCCATGTCCACTTCTTGGAATCTGCCACATAGCACCTGGGTGTGCAGTACCAAGTGGACACCAAGAGTTCGCCAATTCAACGTTAGGATGGAATGAAGTGAGAGTAATGCGAAACCCCCAAAGGTCCGAAGAGTGGAGTAAATCCTCACCGTTCATTGGGAGGGGACACACAACAGTGGATCCCGTGGTCTGGAGGATTCAAGGCATAAGTAGTTGAGGTTGAGGACTTTCGAAGGCCCAAACGTCGGAGTCCATCGCGACTGTTAATCACAGAGGATGTGTGGCGCTAGACGCCGTAGTCTAGAGGAGTGGTACTCCGGAGGATTTGAGTTGTAGGTTGCTTGAGTTGAGAACTCCTAGAGGGCCGAAGTTAATCTCGATCGTTGATTGGGAGATGACACATGGAGGCAAGAGAGAGAATCTTTGGTGGATCGACACTTCAAGATATTTGTAGAGATGTTCTTTGAAAACCATCAGAGCTCGGAGTCTCAGAGCTCCTGTCCACCGTAGATCTGAGCAGCGAATGAGGACCGTCGATCCAACGTTCTCTGTGAGTTCGCTAGTTCGACGGTTCAGGGTTTTTGTGATGTGTAGAAAGGGAAACCTCCAAATATCTGGAGCCCTGAAGTTCTCAGGCTCTAGATAAGCACCTAGCTATTGGCATTGGGTCATAGCCCTTGGTCACATGAATTTGGGGGCCGAAGAAAATGGGCTAGCGCCCAAAAATTTGTTTTAAGAACAAAAAAGGGCTTAGAGAGAGCCCATGGGATTTTTAATTGTACAAAACTACACCTAAAGAAGTAAGGAAGGTTTGTAAACCTGAAGGAGGGATCCAGCACGGATCCAAGAGCCAATTCTACCCTGAGTTGGAATAATCCATGTACAGGATTGTATCACTGAAAGAACAAGTTGTTCAAGTATCCATAACTCCCTGCTAAAAACTCATAATTGAGCATGGAATCAGGCATTGGAAAGGTCTTGAACAATAGAAGATAACTGTTCACCCACAAATTTGATATGAACGCTCAATTTCTCAGGAAATCAACAGAAAATAACTCTGATATATATTAATGAATCAAAATGGTTCATGTTTTCATGAAATTATTAAGAACAATTAGCTTGACAAAGTTCTCTTGGCTGCACATTTTTGGAGAATTAACAACTGTCATATTAGAGTCGGCACAGAGTCCAGAGTGATGGAGGATACATAGGTAGTCTACAATCAAGAAGATGAAATCAGAGGGTTGAATGTTTAGTTAGGTATGGAAGGAACCAACTCCAATGGACATGGAGGAGGAAAGAAGGAAGACATAAATCTAGCTGAAACCATAAATTGTAGATAGATGTCCAGAGCCACAAGACTGATAATGAGAGGCTTATGAAAGCCAAGAAACAATAGGAAGACTTAAATATGAAGTTAATGAAAATCCTGGACAAAATTTAAAAGAATTTGGATAAGAAGAGTGGCTCCAGCAAATTAGGAAGCCACGGGACCCCTGAGAAGAAAGGAAGATCAAGGAGTGGTAACAGAGATCACCATCACTCCCAAAGGCATTCCCATAGGAGATCAAATAGTATCTCAAGTCCATCCCATGTCAGGAAGCATAGAAGTTATGGGGTGGATGAGTTGAAAGGACAAATGAATAAGATCAAACCTCCTACTTTTGATGGAGAGTACAAGAAGGATGAATATGTTGAGACATGGCTACTATGAATAAGGAAGTATTTCCAATTGCATAACTACTCTTCTCATGCAGAGGGAATAATTGTTATCTACTAGTTGAAAGGAAAGACATCCATGTGGTGGGATCAACTTGTGCAAGTGCAACACCTCAGAGAGAAAAATGTGACTTGAAAGGAATTCAAGTGGCATTTTGAGAAGAAATACCTGACCAAGAGGTATTATGACAAAAAGATGAAAGAGTTCTTTGAACTCAAACTGGGCATCATGACCATTGAGGAATATGAAAGGATATTTTTAGAGTTGTTGAAGTATGTCTCCTTCATAAAGTATGAGACGGTTAAGATTCATAGGTATATGAGTGGGTTGTCATCTTTCATCAATGACAAAATCCAATATGATGATCCCAAGAATTTGGAGGAAACCATAAGGAGAGAAAAATGCTTATATGATCAGCAAAAAGGAAAATATACTTTCCAGAAGGATTGAGAGGACAAGAAGAAGTTTAAGAAGGAACAAAGGCAAAAGGAGAACAAGCCACCCTTTTTCATAAACAATCCTCAAGGGAAACCATCTTTTAGAGAGCATAGAATGGCTGAGGTAGGTGGGAAAAGGACAAGGCAGACACCCATTCAATGTTGGGGCTATAAAGGAGACCATAAGTATAGAGATTGTCCTCACAAAAGTGAAAAAGTGAAAGTTTTCCACAATGTACAACAAGCATAAATAGTGAGGACATGGGCATAAGTGTACTTAGGATCTATGCAACCCTGGACAACAAGCAAGCAAAGTTTCAATCACATATGATTGACGTTGAAGGTATGATCAATAACCATACCTTTACTATTTTAATAGATTCATGAGCTAGTCATAACTATATAGATCCTAAGGTAGTGGAAAGATTTCTTTTGTCAAGGATCAAGGATGAGAAAGCTTGGATGGTACAATTGGCTACAGGAACCAAGAGAAAAGCTGTTGAGTTGGTTAAGTCATGTCCAATGGACATGAATGGGCTAAATACCAAGGCATATTTGAATATCATGTTGTTGGGATCATATGATTGTCTAATTGGTATGGATTGGTTGGACCAACACCATGTTGTCTTAGATTGTCATACCAAGGCATTTACTTGCCTGGATGAGGAAGGGAACCCAAGAGCAATCCAAGGGATTGCTAGGGCAGTTACTGTCTGAGAGATCTCAACAATGCAGCTGAAAAAGTGTTACAGGAAGGGCTGCCAATTATTTGCAGCCCATATGGAAGAAGAACCTAAGGATAAGGTGCCAAATCTAGAGGATCACTCATTCTTGAAAGATTTTGAGGATGTGTTCAAGGAGATACCAGGACTACCCCCAAAGAGAGATATTGGTTTCTCTATAAATTTGATGCCTGGAGTAGCTCCAATATCAAATACTTCCTACAGAATGAGTACACTAGAGATGAAGGAGTTACAAATGCAACTTGAAGAGCTGCTGAAAAAGGGGTATATACACCCAAGTGTGTCATCTTGGGGTTCCACAGTCTTGTTTGTGAAGAAGAAATATGGGACATTGAGATTGTGCATCGATTTCAGACAATTAAACAAAGTGACTTTACATAATAAGTATCCTTTGCCAAGGATCGATGATCTCTTTGATCAATTAAAGGATGAAAAGATATTCTCAAAGATTGATCTCAGGTCATGATATCATCAAGTAAGGATCAGAGATGAAGACATAAATAAGACTGCCTTCAGGAGAAGGTATGGTCATTACGAATTCATATTGGTGCCTTTTGGATTATCAAATGCACCGGTTGTTTTCATGTGTTTGATGAATGGTGTTTTCCGGGAATACTTAGACAAGTTTGTCATTGTCTTTTTGGATGACATCCTTGTATATTCCAAGTCAGAAGAAGAGCATGAGCATCATTTGAGGATGGTGTTACAAGTGTTAAGAGAGCGTCAACTATATACCAAATTGAGCAAGTTCTCATTTGATCAAAACCGAATTCACTATTTGGGGCATATCATATCCGAAGACGGGATATCAGTGGACCCTAAAAAGGTTGAGGCCATTAAAGGGTGGAAAACACCTAAGAATGTGATAGAAGTCAAATCCTTCATGGGTCTAGTTGGTTACCACAGGAGATTCATTGCAATATTTTCAAGAATTTCTCACCTAATCACTTCGTTGCAAAGGAAGGGGGTGAAGTTTCAATGGACAACAAAGTGTGAAAAGAGCTTCCTGCAATTGAAACAATTGTTAACTAGTGCTCCAATTCTTAGGATTGATGATCCAAATGAAGATTTTGTGGTTTTCACAGATGCATGAAAAGGACTTGGTCGATTCCTTAGTCATAATGGGCTTGTGATATGTTTCGAGTCCAAAAAATTGAAAGAGAATGAAAGGCTCTATGCTACTAATGATTTGGTGTTGGCAACCATAGTGCATGCCTTGAAGGAGTGGAGGCACTACCTCATGGGAAATAGGTTTGAATTGAGGACAGGCCATAATGGTCTGAAATATTTGTTTGATCAGCCAACTTTGAATGCAAGGTAGAGCAGATGGTTTGAATTCCTCTATGAGTATGAATTATGAATTGGGAATTGCAGTACATGGAGTTGGTAATAAAATTGCAGCAAGGTAAAATGTAGCAGAAAGTTGAAGATTATGAATTGGGAATTGATGGAATTCTCTTATACAGGAACATAATTTATGTACCCAATTCTCATGAATTGAGGAGTACGATTTTGAGAGAGATGCATAATGTACCTTATGTTGAACACCCAGGATATCAAAAAACAGTTTCAATAAGCAAGAGCCAATATTATTGGCTAGGGATGAAAAAGGAGATTGTTGAGTACATTACTAAATTATTGGAGTCTTAGAGGGTCAAGGATGAGAATAGACACCCAGTTGGGTTTCTGCAGCCATTTCTCATTCCTGAGTGGAAGTGGGAAGTGGTGACAATGGATTTCATCACCAAATTTACTATAACAAGCAAGAAACATGATGGTATCATGGTGGTAGTAGACAAGCTTACTAAAGCTGCCTATTTCATTCCTATGAAGGTTACTCACAAGGAAACTAATGTTGTTGATATTTATATGAGGGAAGTAGCACGCTTGCATGGAATACCCAAGACAATTGTGTCTGATAGAGACCCAATGTTCAACTCAAAGTTATGGAAGGGGTTATTCAAATGGTTCAGAACAAATCTGAACTTCAACACAGCCTATCATCCCAAGTCTAATGGGAAAAAAAATGGTGAACCAAGTGATAGAAGATATGCTAAGGATGTATGTGATGGAGAAAACATTTGAATGGGAAGATTATATACATTTTGTAGAATTTGCCTACAACAATGGGTACCAAGCATCACTCAAGAAGAGCCAATTTGAGGTACTTTATGGAAGAAAGTGAAACACATCGGTAAGCTGGGACAACCTAGCTGATAGAGCAGTGGTTGGGCCAGAGTTTCTCATGGAAATGGAAGAGAAAATGCTAAAGATTAAATAGAATTTAAAGGCTTTCCAAGACATGAAGAAAATCTATGCTGACAAGAACAAAACTCACAGGGAATTTAAAGTGGGTGATCATGTTTTCTTGAAGGTGAAGGCCAACAGAAGTTCCCTGAAGTTGGGAAATTGTTCCAAGTTGATAGCGAGATATTGTGGGTCGTTTGAAATCCTAGAGAGGATTGGGCTAGTAGCTTACATGCTTGCATTACCTGCATCTATGTCTATACATAATGTATTCCATGTATCATTGCTTAAGAAATACATACATGGTGCTAATCATGTTATTGATTGGAATGTGATTCAGGTGGAGCAAGAAAACACTTTTCAAGTGCATCCGATACACATTCTGGACCGGAAAATCAAACAACTATGAAATCAATCCATAGGGCTTGTAAAGGTCCAATGGACTTGGTACAGTCCCGAGAATGCAACTTGAGAGAATGAATATGCTATGCGGGAAGAATAACCACATCGTTTTTAATGTTTTGGAAATATTGTTGATGTTATTTAAATGAGTTGCATTGATGACAATGCAAAAAATAGGGGAGGGGATTGTAATACCCCAAGGTTGAGCCCCTATTGAATTGTAATGTTTTTTAAATGATGTTTATAGGCTAGTGATCCAAGTATTTATACGCTGAGAGGATTATGTGTTTATTAGGACGGAGAGCTTAGATGCTAAGGCCAAAGAGCTTGATTTTGTATATGTAATTATGCAGACCATTAATAAAAATACATCGTTGCATGTAGACCAACCACGAAAAAAGAGTTATGGGGGACTAAGCTCCACTAGGAAGGGAAAGGGAAGGGGGTTGAGAGGCTAGGAAAAGGGGCTAAGCTTGAGGGCTTAACCCAAGGGAATATTATAATGTATTTCCTAAAACAATAAAGTTTGGGAAATAAACCCTATTATCCTAAGTTCCTTTGGGGAGAGGAATGAACTCCAAGTGGAGAGGAACAATCTCCTGGAGAGCCATGTGTCATATAGGATACATGAAGATTTATGTGGGAAATTCCATCGGTGTGGGGGTTCACCGACCATTCTTTTCATCTTTCCTCGAGAGTTCACTCACGATTTTGGCCATCCTTCGCACCCATTCACTCATGCACTGGATAGGAACGCAGTGAGCCATTTTCGCCATTGTTGAATCCTCTACCATTGTGAACCACTATATTTTTTGAGTCGTCCCTTTCCTTACCCGTTTTTGCTACTGTGGTTACCTGGTTGAATTAAGAGTTGGACAGAAGAAGAAGGTTTTCAGGTCTGTGGTTTGAAGAGGTGGGTTGTCAGGACTGTGGGTTGAAGAGACAGGTTGTCAGGCCTGTGAGCAATTCTCTCCAGGTTAGAGAGTTTGTTGGGGAAGTGATTTCTCTTGTAGGGAGTCTAATAGCAGCTACAAAGCTATTATAATTCCTGATCCGACCTGTTTTTGAATCCCTGGAAGGGAAGTGGAGTAGCCAATGGACTGTGGAACAATGAAGGTGTATATTATTTGGTTGAGACATGCATGTGGGGAATGAGAGTCTCTGAGAAGTGGGCATAAGTAGGCTCCTTGAAGGGAATCCTTTTTGTTGCATTGTGCAACTTTCCGTAGTCTCAAACTAGCCTAGGATTTCCTTTACCCTGGATGGAGTTTAGTCCCAGCTCGGGGGTGACCCACTATTGATAGCTTGGAGCAGCGTGGTCTAAGGCTGGGAGGTTCATGGAAGGTCTACACGCAGTTGATAGTATTCTCATAAAAACATAAGTACCAATTCTATTTTAATTGTATGTTGTGTATCTTTCACATGTGTTATAATGTTATGAGTATTTCCTGTCTCTATTGCATGAGTAGGCTTACTGTTATTTCTGCATTAATCTATATTGTAGCAGAATTTTTATGTCTATTTAAATTTTCATTAGATATATATGTATATCATAGCATGATAGTTCAAGTGGCATGACCTAACCTGGGTGGCTGGGTATGTTACAATCTAGTTTCAAAAAAGTTTGGTTTTGAAGTAGTGGCGTGTCCCCGACTAGGGTGGTCGGGGACGTTACACCTGTGGCATGTTAGGATACTACATAGAATTAACCCTTTCTATTATGCTCTCTAATGTTTCCACTACCAATTGTTTTGCTATGCTACGAAACAAAATACAAAACATAGAATGAAACCCCTTCTCCTTCTAACGACCCAGTATTTAACATAGCCCGATAGTCATCTAGGGTTAGAGTTTTGACTTTATTAAACCTTGATTATGATAAGTTTTTTCACCTTATAGAAAATTCTTGAAAGTCCTCATGTGGCTAGCCCCATATGAACGAGTAACAGGGGTTGACATGGAATCCTCTTGTACCATGGTGGTTAACATGATATCTCCACTTGTGGGAAGCATAACTTTGCATACGAACTCCTATTGACATGATTTTTTTTCTATTGAAAAGGTCTCTATGCGAAGAATAAAGTAAGTTTCGACCCCAAAAAATGTCATTTGATGCCTCAAAATGGCTCCAAAAGTTTTCAAACCCCAATTTTCCAAACTTGGAGCTGCCATTAAAATGACCCTACAAACTGATTTCTCCAATTTTTTTCACTCTGAAAGCATCGAGATAGATGAAAAATAATATAATGATTGAATCTAGATCATACCTCCCCATTTAGGGAAGATTTTGGTCCCAAAAAGGTTTGTTGAATGAGGTGAAGAAAATTTTTCCCTAGCTTCTCCATGGAGTACCACTTTGCTTTACTTGAAAGTTTTCATTTCAGCCCAATTTGTCAAAGGTCATGCTTCCCCTCTCTTGTAGTTTTGGACCTCTTTTGCAAAGTTATATTCTCTGCCAACTCTGCCTGAGCATTTGGTGCAAGTCCTCTATGGAAGGTAGGAAGGAACTTCTCCTACTCTTAATCCAACATGGAAGGCTCATAGAGTCTGAGATTCTCCACGTTCATGACTGAGTAAATGTGCATGTATGGGGGTGTTATGAGGAAACTATCTCTTTGGCTATGGGTAAACCACAACAGATGGAATGACACCCAGAAATAAACTCTAATATCAGGTATTCTATATAAATTAAATGCTAATAAGACAAGGCTAAGATCCTACCTTGTGTGAACGTTCGAATAAAACCACCGTTGAGCACACGACCCAAAGATTTATACTTACAACTTGTCCTCAACAACCAAGATATGCAAGAATATGGTGGTAATATATGATGTCAACATATAAATTAGCATAATACATTAACACACATGACAAATACGCCCATGGAATAGTAATTCAAATATTTGCAAGTTATCAATTGGATAAGAAAATAGTATTTCTATTAAAATAATCACCATAAGTACATAGGTGACAAACTTCTATAACGACACATATTGAAACCGAGAAACTAAGTCCCTCCAGCGAGGCCTCCACCACTTCAATCCTCCACAAAGACAATCTCATATATAAGAGACAATGAGGTTCTCCTTCGCAAAGTAGGAAGAGCTTGGGGGATGAACAAAATACGTTCAGACTTCCAAGGACAAAGGGATGCAGACTCAATATGAAGTAAAATTTCTCCAAAGTGTATTTTCTCTCAAAGTTGAATTTTTTTATTAGGCTTGGATATGGCTCAATTTATATCCTCCAAATGGAATTGAAGAGCCGAATCAGAGCATTTCCATTATATTGAAGGTCAAGGATCATGGATCTCGTGACATGGCATGGAAACCCAACATAATTTTAAATTTTTGAGCACCAAACCCGATGTACGTGGGTTGTAGTGGAGAAAATTGCATATACACTTGTTGTATAAATTATAGGGCTCGTGTATGTATACACATGTGCATTTTTGGCTCTAGAGTGAACGAAAAAGGTGACTTCAAGTATATATAGGGAAATGGAAGGCCATCCAAGCAAGTTGCATGGAGTGAGGAAATAGTTTTTGTAACAGATGCCCCCTAATGTGTGAGGTTAGAGGGCTATCTGCGATGGCCAAAATATATTATAATTCTCAGAAGTGGAATAAGGAAGAATCAACTGGAAGTACTAGTTACTCATGATAATATTACAATCCATAATGACTTTGTACATATAGTTGTCAATCTAAATTACATTGCAAATCCATGTGGAAATATATCAAATAGCTATTCATGGCCATGAATAGGCAATACAAAGTGGACATATTCCATAGGATTTCATAGTCATGAACAAGACACAGTGGATTCCATTCTCAAAATCAACTGAAGGTATCTGTATACAATGGAGTACAATATGATATCCCATGATCAATGAAGTCATATAGGTACTGGTCCAATGAAAGATAGCATCAAATAAGTAATGTTGCTACTGTAAGCTGGAGGTATTCTACACTATCCACCGAAGGTGCAAGTTTACATTATGTGAATAGAGGAGTTAAGGTCGAACACATTGAGACTTCCTTTGATTACCGATCATTAATATATACCGTTAACAAATGCGAGACAACCCCCTTGATAATGAAAGTAGGTGTCAAGGTATTGAGTACATTCCACAAGTGTGAATAAGGGTGTTGAGGTCAAACACTTGAAGAATCCATCGATCAAGAGAGATTGATGTATTCCCAATTGTTGATGGTGAGAAAACCTACCACTAATGATTGCAAGCCTCTAGCTAATCATAGGAATCTAGGTCTCGTTTCCAGAATAGATGAGTTGAAGTCAATGGAAGGAGACTCGTTGAAAGGAGAGAATTAAGGAATCTCTCATCATCCAACACCAGGTACAAAGAAATAGCTTGACGATTAGGAGGAGCTCGGATGAATAGGATGTTCATGAACCAATGACCATGTGTGTCCCTTGCATGCACCATATGCAAGTAGTGCATGAAAGAGATCATCTGAATAACAACCAATAAGGAAAACTGTTGACAAAGGAGAGGAAACCACCAATAGGGATAATGGAATCTAAGACAATGGAGGAATCCCAATGTGTGACTATATTACTTTCCGTCGAACAAAAGGGAAACCCCCTAGTTAGAAAACAATGAGGAAATTTCATCTATTGGGTTGAAGGTTACCTACCCATGATGAAAGTAGGTCGAGGGTGCAAGGTAGGAAAACAACTTCATGTGATTCTGAGATATACTGAGGGTATGGTCACATACAAAATGAAGAGTTCTAAGAAATGGTCGAAACATGATTTTAAACTTCTTTGGACAAGAGCATGAGACATATGGATAACTTAGGAAACATAGAATTGATAATGATCATTGATAAAAGTTTGTGACACAGGAGGCATAAACAAACTCTCCATAGGGACTGGAAGAATACCCAGTCGGAGGAGTAAACTCTAATTAATGAGTTCAACTTCCTACGGTCATGATAAACCCAAAATTTGGATGAAAATGGACTCAAACATTTGTGCTATGTTTAAAGGTGACACAAATGTTTTTGATACGAGATAATATTATTTTCTCGCCTACCTTTTTTGGTTTTCATAGGCAAATAAATTCTATGATACATGATAGGAAATGAGTGTTGCGAGTAAGAAACTAGTTCCAGGTAGTGGGACAGACCTATTCTCAGTGCAAGGAAGTGCATGCAGGGTATGGACAATTAGGGGGATGTTTCCTCTAAGGGTAAAGGGTGTCAAGCTACAAATGATATATGGAAGGATCTGTTTGGCTAGTGATGCAAGTTGTGGAGGAAAAAGGCTTATAACGAGAAAGTGGGAACCAAAAATAGGATCAACGATGAAAGCAAGATGATGGAATGGGATTACAACTTAACTAAAAAGTGTCGTTTTTCATATATTTAGTCCCCTAGGCCCGAAAAAGTATAAAACAATACCCATAAGAACTCTTCTAGCCAATGGTGACTAGAGTATTCATTTTTCGTAAGTAGTATACTTGGTTCGAAAAAGGGTTAAACTTATACCAAATAGATGTCTTTTCAAAACCATTTAATGAGTGTGAAAGAGACAAGTTTACTCGACAATATTTTTATTTTATCGAGAATAAAAAAATAACTTAACCAAGACTCAGGGGGAGTCCAATAGGTAATCGTGAGAATGCTTGTGAGTAAGAAAATGGGGTTTGAATGAAAATTCATATTGGGACTATAAGTAACTCTCAGTCCTATGGAATAACCTCTGCATGGGAACCAAATAACACAAAGGTTCTAAGCTAGGGCTCCCATGTTTGGTAAGTCTCTATCACTTAATAATAACACTTCTATTCGTAGTGAGAAGGTTTTGTGTCGCTAAGAAATGGGTTTGTACCTAGGGTGTATGGACCACGGTCATAGGATGATGCAAGGATGCAAAGAAGAGTGAAAAATTGTCCTACATGCAGTGAAAGAATATACCCGTCGAAGAAATAAACGGGTGATAGGATGCTAGAAATCCATAAAAAACCCTGGACAAAACCACTAAAAACCAAGTCTTTCCACTGTGTAATTAGTCCATAAGGTCAAAAATAGAAAAGGACTATATAAAGTGGGTAAACCATTTATACCAATAGTAAAAATAAGACATTTTACCATACCATTTGAGTTTTTTCACCCACATAGTGTATTTTAGGCCACTTTTCCCACTATCTTCAAGTGACGATTGCGGGAGCTACAATCAACAGAATCAGAAACCATCTGGAACAGGTAAATGCCCACCCCATTCTATTCAATTTCAATGGTTTAAATTTTAGTTTTCTCCCCCATTGGTTTAGTATTAGAGGCTGTTACAGTGAAACTACGGTGTATGTGAGTGACAGATCATTAGGTTGTATATACAACCTCATATAAGTAGGTAAAGAAAAGCATGCATGCGTATATGAAGTCCTATATGAGACTTTCATAAGGTTATCCCACGTAGAAGTCTATGAACATGTTTTTGAAAGGGGTTTAACTCAAAAAATGATCTTTTCTTTGCAGGATGTTTATTGAATGGAGGGAAAGGGAGCATGAGGAGATAGATGTAGCAGTGGGAAGAGATGCAAGGGCCTAACAATATTTGAAACAATGTTGTCTTTATAAATTTTGGGCTCTCAAAGGAATGAGGCATTAGGTGAGGTTTCTCCCGTTATTGGTAAACTATTGGGATCTGGAGACAGAGTCCTTCAATCTCGATGTGAAACCATTGAGGATCGAAGTGGATGATATATACTTTATCACAGTATTGTATTACCAGGGCGAGGTGGTGAATCTGAAGGCCCAAGGGGTTGGAGCTGGTATGACTATGGAGGAGTACATTGCCACCACTGTGTTGGAGGCACAAATAAAGTAGGAAGCCAACTCCCTATTGGGGAGATCGAGGACCTGAGTCTAAATATCGTTGTGCTTGTACTCACGTAGATTTCAGGGTTAGCCTCATTGCACCAGACACCAAGGACGCTCATGTTCTATGTGGTGGAGTTTTTAAGACCAATTTTTTATGAATTGTGTACCTCACTATTGTCCAACATGAAGAGTAATTTGGCAGATTGCAAGGAAGGGAGAATGAGAAATTTTGGATTTGCATCCATACTTTTTATTTTTTTCTTTGAGAGGGTTCTAGTTTTTTAGCCCTAGAGTAGAGATTACTCCACACTGACTACACGATCCATCATTTCACGTTGGACAGACGTGATGAGGTGGCTAGGAGGTGGTAGGGTGCCAACCCCCTATAATGATGAGTTCTTTTTCTGGTGGCGTTCATAGGTCATAGACATTAACGACTATTCTTATAAAGGTATCGATTACAGAGTGAACCCTAACATGTCATTGCCACCAGGTTCTACCTATGACAATATTGGTAAGAAATTATTTTTATATATTTCAATTTTTTTGTGTTTTCCAATTTTGATAAAGTAAAAATAAAAAATGAAAATATTTTTTTATGGTATCTAGTATTAACAATTTCTTTGTTACACATATGTAGGTACGCGACGACCAGAGGGATTCCCATGACATCTATGAAGGGGTCAAGGAGATTTTCTAGTAGGCGGGGATGCAGAGAGAGTGCTATAGAATGTGCAGGGGAACCTATCTTGATTGACACACAATATTCTTATGGTTCAAGTGGAGGATTTGCTAGAGTGATGCAACGACAAGTTGAGGGTGTACCCCGTGCATGTGTGCGACTCTTGCGGTGTCTTGCAAACACTGTAGTGTGCTATCATGATACACATATGACACCACATGCATAGATTCCATGGTCATGCTATGCACCGAAAATATATTTATTTTGAGGGTGTGAGCCCCATTTTGTACCATGACACCATATTTTTTGGACTTGGAAGAATGAAATATAATTTTTTTTGTCTTCGCCTTTACTTATATATGTTACAATATTACAATGTATGAGTGTGTTTTCTTTACTTATTGATGTGACAAATGCCAATATAAAATATAATTATCATATGAATCAGATACTTGATTAGAACTTCTAGGGATGTGATTATAAGTAAGAAAATCAAAGTATCATTCCAAAAGTTGTACCTGTAGGAATCGTCGGAGTAGAGTAGGATATCTTACATGGTAACTACCATTCAAATAACATATGACTAAATGAGATTCCAGGAGAACTTCTAAATATCAAACACCATGTGAAATGGTGTTGCATAATAGCTCTATAATGACGCTATACTCAGTCGCATTATTCGTTGATGGCTCCAGACGAACGCCACCTGAAGATACTAGTTGACCCTTGGGTGAGTAAATGACCCAAGCGACGGAAGCCATGTTCCACGTATGACGACTGGAACGATCTTTGAATCCTAAGTACACCAAATATTCCATTTACATCTTTCAACTAAGGTAAAAATCGATAACAAATTCGATGATGCAAAGAAAAGTTAAAGAAGTATATACATTAAGATACACTAGTATACAAAGGTCACACCCGAGTTTGAGGACTCAATCATAATACCTTTTAAGGTAGAGCCCATTTCTGGGCTCATCCAACATATTCCCCTCATAATATTCTAATTCATAGGCTCATTTTTTAAAGACACGTCACATGATATAAGGACCGTGCCACATGGGGCTGAACTTACCTTCCCTCAGTGGTTCTTTGTCTTAGTCATAAAGGAGAACTAAGTCACCCTCAGCATACTTCCGGGGACAAACAGACTTATCATATTGAACCTTAAAACTTTGATTATTCGCTTCAATAGTTGTAGAGGCATCTCGATGCTTCTCATCAAGGTGCTCCAGGTTCACGAGACATTCTTCAAGATCAGATTTGTTAGGTAGGAGCTCAATTCCCAATTTAAAGGAAGGTATTTTTCATTCAATCGAAAAAATCAACTCCACGCCATGTACTAACTGAAAAGGTGAGAAAACAGTGGAAGTATTTACCATGGTTCGGTATGCCCAAAGTACAGGGTAAAGCATTGGATGCCAGTCACATTTACTCTGGCTGAATTTTTTTTGCAAAATGGTCTCGAGAGATTTATTCACCGCCTATACTTGTCCATTTTCCTAGGGATAGCAAGGGAATGAATGATCGTGCTTAAATCCGAGTTTTGATGCTAACTCTTTTAT
Source organism: Picea glauca (assembly GCA_000966675.3). Lineage (NCBI taxonomy): Eukaryota > Viridiplantae > Streptophyta > Pinopsida > Pinales > Pinaceae > Picea > Picea glauca. The sequence goes on from JZKD02S1672804.1 coordinate 1,249,639, forward strand.
CATTTCATTCTAAAAGTGACTGCCATGATCAGTGACAATCTCTTTTGGGATTTCGAACCGAGATATAATCCAGTTGAACACGAAGAATGTTGCATTCTTACCATCGGATTTAACGATAGGCATGGCCTCTTCCCATTTATTAAAATAATCCACAACCACGATAATATGTTGGTGCCCCCAGCACAGTCCATAATATCCACCCCCCACTTAGTGAAGGGACCAATGGTGATGAATGGATAAAGAGGGGCTGGGTGCAAGGGAATTTTTAGAGAAAAAACCTGGAAAGAGTGACACTTTTGGACCGCTTCAACACAATCTTTAAAAATTGACAGCCAAAAATAAATGGCTCGCAATATTTTTTGGGCTATTGCAAGACCGGATAAATGACTACCACATGGCCCACTATTACATTCATTAAGAAAAGATTCAGTTTCCTCGTGAGTCAATAAATGACGTAATATTATCCACCCCTCAACGATACAAAGTGTCATCGATAATAAGGTAGTTTTTAGCCTAATGACGTATATGTTGTCGATTGTCTCTCGACAAATGTTGGGGTAGCTTCAAGGTTTGAAGGTATATCAAAATGTCTCCATACCAGGGGTCTGAAGATGAGATAAGGAAAATATGTTCATCCACGAACGAATCATCATGAAAAATTCCCTCATCTAGTCGAGGGAAGTTCAACATCAATTCAACAAAAACTAGCAATTTCTTAGATTTCGCAGAAGAAAAATCGAGATCAAAGTATTGTAAAATAACAATCCACTTATTATATTTCCCCCCTATGATATGTCTGGTAAGGACGTATTTAAATGGATTGATATCCACAACCACGATAATTTTGCAAAGAAATATATAATGTTGTAATCTATGCACTGCATGTATGGAAGCCAAGGCCAGCTTCTCTACATGAGAGTATTTAAGTTCAAGGCCAACTAGGTTTCAACTGAGATAGTAGACAATGTGCTCATGGATGTCATCATCCTCCTAAACGAGTACCATACCAATCGTCCCTTTGAACGTGGTGATATAAAGAAAATAGTCTCTACTGTAGTATGGAGGCTTCAGTAAAGGCACCAATACCAAATATTTATTAAGAGCATCGACGGATTCCTGGGCTCTCTCATCCCATATAAATGGAGTGTCCTTCTTCAAAAGACACATGAAACCTTTATTTAAATTGGAATAATTCACTATGAAATAACACATGAAGTTATCCTTCCCTTATAAACCTTGAAGTTGTCAAATGTTGTGCGGGGGAGGCAACCGAAGTATTTCCTCAACCTTCATAGGATCCACCATCATCCCATGCTCAGAAACTATGAACCCTAAAATATGACCAGACCTAACGTAGAATATGCACTTGTGAGGATTCAACTGAATGTGATAACAAGGACATCTCTCAAATATTATTAAAAGGTGAGTGGAATGATCTACTCTCTTGCGAGAGTGATCAATGAGATCATATAAAAAATCTTCGACGATATTCTTAAGATCATGAAATGCAAAGGTCATGGCATGTTGAAAGGTCACTCTGACATTTTTAAGACTGAAAGGCATTTTCTATTTTGCAAAGGTACCCTAAGTACAAATAAATGTCGTCTTTTTTAATCCTCAGGTTTGATCTGAATTTTATTATACCCTGAAAGTCCATCCATAAAGGAAAATCCTTCGCTTCTCGCACACTTGTCAAGAATCTGGTCAATGAAAGGAGTAGGGAAGTTATCTTTAGGACATGCCTTGTTTAGGTCTCTAAAATTCATACACACATGGATGGTTCCTTTATTTTTATCTATAGGAATGGGATTGGACACCCATTCAGTCAATGGAACAGGGAAGATGAAACCAAAATTAAGTAGTTTCTCTACTTCTGCCTTAAAAGCAGGGGCCTTCCTAGGATTAACAACTCTAAGACATTGTCGAACATATTTAGCATCTAGATAGGTTTTAATCTCATGCTCGAATTTGTTGGGATCAGTCCCTAGAATCTCTTCATATGACCAAGTGAATACATCTCAGAATTATTTGAAGAGATCAATATAGATATGAATTTCTTCAGGAAAACTGTAACAACCCCGACCATCAACCCACTTGTCGGGCAACACTACTACATGGAAAAATTCTCATACTTATATAGTATGTATTTAAATGAAGTAAAATGTCTTAACGGAGTAAACATATAATCACTGCTAACATACAGAATTTATGGGATCAACAGTAAATATAATCGTTGTAGAATACATGATAATATTGCAAGCATCACATACATGCATTTTAATTGAAATTAAACACATGCATATACTTATCTTTGAAACTGTAGTAACTCCACCAACTACATGTAGACTTTCCACGAACCTTCCAGCCTTAGACCTCACTGTTCATCACGCTCAATAGTGGGTCACCCCCGAGTTGGGATTACGCTCCACCCAAGGTAAGGGAATCCTAGACTAGGCTGAGGTTACAAGAAAATTGCATAGAGCGATAAGATGGATTCTCCCAGAAGCCTTATTACGCCCACTACTCATGGACTCTCATTCCCCACATGCATTTTTTGCCCGAGAGTATACACCTTCACAAGCAAAATCCATCAGTGCTTCACCTCCCTTATGGGCCTCGACAACAGGTCGGATCAGGAATTCTTAGAGCTCCATAGCTGGTGCTTGACTCTCTCTGGGAGAAAACCACTCCTCAGTAGACTCCCTCACCTGGAGAGAGTTTCTCATAGGCCTAACAACCTGTCTCTTATACCACGGGCTTGACAACCTGGTTCTTCCACCAGTTCCCAATTCAATTCCCGCAAGTTCAAGATAACAACAATAGCATCAATGTTTGGTCAACTCACAGGTGACAACAACAAAAATATCTTTCGGCTAACTCACAGGTGACAACAACAACAAGAAAATGGGGAGTGTAAACAGACAATGACAACAGGCCACTAAAACACAGCACGGTTCAGGTAACACCCGTTTGCAGGATGCGTGACAATAAATTCACACAGAGGTCGAACACAGACTCCACATTTCGAATAAAGGTGTATTGGATCCTCTAGAAAACATCACAGGCTTAGGTTTTCAGAGCTGCGCGAGGCTTACAGAACTCAGACGCAGAGATCCCTCGGTTCAAACAATGAACAACAGAATGGGGAACAAACCCCCATATCATCTCAATTCTTCAGTTAAATTGCATGTGCCTGGGCCGACACATGTCGCCCATGAGGCTGCATGCGCTCCATCAACATGCATTCCCTCTTGCACACGTTCCCCCTTCCAGGAACTTAGGATAAATACGTCCCTTTCAAATAACTTTTGGAATAATAATAAATTATTATTCCTAAAGACTTAAGCCCCTAAGATTAGCCCCTAGGATCAACACTTAGCCTCTCTTTCCGACCTTTCAACCCCTTTTCCCTTACCCACCTTTTGGAAGATTAGTCCCCCGTCACTCTTTCTTCATGGTCGGTCTGCACTCAATGATGTTTAATCTTTATTAATGTTCTGCATATTACATATACAAAAACAGGCTCATGGGCTTTGACACTTAGGCTCTCCATACTAATAAACACATAAGCCCACTAGCTTATCAATACTTGGCTCGCCAGCCTACAAAACATAATTTACAATTCATAAACATGATTACAACAGGGCTTGTCCTTGGGGATATTACAATCCCCTGCCCTTATTTTTTCACTGTCCTTAGTGCAACTTTTACACAACATCAACAAGATTTTCAAAATCTTCAAAAAGATGTGGATATTCTACTCGCATAGTATCTTCATGTTCCCAAGTCACGTCCTCAGGACCATACCAGATCCAATAGACCTTTACAAGCCCTATGGCTCGATTCCACGATTCCAGAGCTGTTTATTTTTCCGGTCCAATATGCGCACATGATGCACTTGCAGGACACCTTCTTGTTCCACTTGAATCACATTCCAATGAATTACATGATTAGCATCAAGTATATATTTCTTAAGCAATGAAACTTGAAACACATTATGTACATTCATGGATGTAGGTAATGCAAGCATATATGCAACTGGCCCAATCCTTTCTAGGATTTCAAATGGCCCACAAAATCTGGCTGCCAACTTGGCACAGTTTCCCAGCTTCAGGGAACTTCTATTGACTTTTACTTTCAGGAAAACATGATCACCCACTTTAAACTCTCCGTGGATTCTATTCTTATCAGCATAACTTTTATTCCTGTCTTGGACAACCTTTAAATTCTGCTTAATTTTTAGTATTTGCTCTTCCATTTCCTTGAGCAACTATGGCCCAACTACTGCCCTGTCAGCTGGATTATCCCAACTTACTGGAGTATTTCACTTTCTTCCATAAAGTGCTTCAAATCGGCTCATCTTCAACGAAGTTTGATACCCATTGTTGTAGGCGAATTCTACCAAATGCAAGTAGTCTTCCCATTTCGATGGTTTGTCCATCACATACATCCTTAGTGTGTATTCTATTACTCTGTTCACTCTCTCTGTATTCCCATTAGACTCAGGATGATAAGCTGTGCTAAAGTTCAGATTCATTCTGAATCCTTTGAACAACCCCTTCCAGAGATTTGAGGTAAATTTCGGGTCTCTGTCAGACACAATTGTCTTAGGGATTCCATGCAATTGTGTTATTTCCTTCACAAAGATGTCGACAACATCCGCTGCCTTGTGCGTAGTCTTTAATGGAATGAGATGGGTAGCTTTCATAATCTTTTCCACCACCACCATAATTGAATTATGTTGCTTGCATGTTCTAGGCAATCCTTGTTACAGGTATGAAATAACTGAGAGGGGGGGTGAATCAGTTAGTTTAGATTATTAACTATTTACTCTCATTTTTAACTTTGAATCATTAATCTTAGTGGTTGTGAGTCTCTACTGTGAAATCCAGAGTTATAAACATAAAAAAGATAGTATAAAGAACAACAATCACACACAACATTCATTCACAAGTACGAGGCACAGATTTTTCAAGAGGAAACCCAACCAGGGAAAAAACCTCGTCTTCTTAAGATGTTCAACAAGCTTCAACTTCGTTACATCTCATATTTTATGAGCACCAACTCATAGAGGCT
>JZKD02S1672804.1:1261270-1277590 GCA_000966675.3 Picea glauca
TGTTCCAGCATTCTTGTGCGTGTTGACATCCTTGACTGCTCCATAACCGATTGCCATCAATGACAACCTTAACCATCTGCGTCAGTCTTCTGTTATAGCCATATCTCCAACAATCCTGTGATGAAATCCATTGTCACTACTTCCCACTTCCACTGAGGAATGGGTAAAGGTTGCAGCAACCCTACTGGGTGCCTATGCTTGGCTTTAACTTTCTGGCACTCCCATGCGTTTGGTGATGTATCCAACAATCTCTTTCTTCATACCTAGACAAAAGTAATGGCTCTTGACTGTTGCCACATTTTTCTAATATCGAGGGTGCCCTGTATAAGGCACATTATGCATTTCATGCAAAATCATACGCTTCAAGTCCTGGACATTAGGTACATAAATTCTATTTTTGTACAGAAATGTTCCATCATTTTCCAATTTATAATTTTCCACTTTCAGTGGCATCTCAACTTGTTGTAGATTTGCTACCAGCTCCATGTATTGCAAATTTTCATTTGCAACTTCCAAAATTCTTCTTTTAATATCAGCTCGGTACATGTTATTGGTTGTAGCATGTAATTCATGTACTCTCCTACTGAGTGCATAAACCACTTTATTCTCCTTCCCTTTGATACGCTTGATATCAAAATCGTACTCACACATAAACTCCAACCACCTATTCTACCTAACATTCAAGGTTGGCTGATCAAATAGATACTTCAGAATGTTATGGTCTACCTCAGTTCGAACCTATTTCCTAGGAGGTAATGCCTCCATTTCTTTAGAGCATGTACTATGGCTGCCAACTTCAAGTCATGAGTGGCATAGTTCCTTTCATGTTCTTTCAACTTTCTCTATTCATAACAAATTACGAATCCATTCTGACTGAGGACCCCTCCCAGTCCTTCTTTGCACGCATCAGTGCACACCACAAAATAGTCATTTGGATCTGCAATCCTCAAAATTGGAGCACTCATTAACAGTTGTTTCAATTGTTGGAATATTTTCTCACAATCCTCTGTCCACTGAAACTTCTTCTCCTTCCTTTGCAAGGAAGTGATAGGGTGAGCTATCCTCGAGAACCCTGCGATAAAACTTCTGTAGTAACTAGCTAGACCCACAAAGGATCTGAATTTTGTCACATTCTTTGGTGTTGACCATTCTCTGATGGCTTCAATATTCTGAGGATCTACAACTATCCCATCCTTCGAGATAATATGCCCCAAGTGATGGATCTGCTCCTAATAAAACGAGCATTTGATAAACTTGGAATACAATTGGTTCTCTCTTAGTACCTGAAACACCATCCTTATATGTTTTTCATGCTCTTCCTTGGACTTGGAATACACCAAAATTTCATTCAGGAAGACTATGACAAACTTTTCTAGATAGTCCCTGAATACACCATTCATCAGGCACATAAAAATAGTAGATTCATTTGACAACCCAAATGGCACCACTATGAACTCGTAATGACTATACATTGTTCTAAATGAGGTCTTGTTGATGTCTTCATCATTTATCCTTACCCGGTGATATCCCGACCTGAGGTCTATCTTCGAAAATATCTTTGCATCCTTCAATTGATCGAAGAGGTCATCAATCCTCGGAAAAGGATATTTGTTCTTCACAGTTACTTTGTTCAATTGTTTGAAATCGATACAGAATCTCAGTGTTCAGTCCTTCTTCTTCACAAATAGGAATGGGGCTCCCCATGGTGACACACTTGGGTGTATGTACCCCTTCTTCAGAAGCTCTTCAAGTTGCAATTGCAACTCTTTTGGCTCTAGCGTACTCATTCTGTAAGGAGCTTTCGACACTGGAACTGATCCAGGCATCAAGTTTACAGAGAAATCAATATCTCTCTTCGAAGGCAGTTTGGGTACCTCCTAAAATACATCTTCAAACTCTTTTAGTACCACATGATATCCAATATTTGAGACTTCATCCCTATCTGCTTCCTCCACATGGGATGCAAATAATTGACAACCTTTTCTATAGCACTTCTTCATCTGCATCGCTGAGATTTTTCTGATCGCAACAAATCCGGGAATTCCTTGGACTATTTTCTGATTCCCTTCGTCATCTAGGAAAGTGAATGCCTTGCTATGATAGTCCAAGATATCATGGTGTTGGTCCAACAAATACATCCCAATTAGACAGTCATAAGACCCTAAAGGAAGAATATTCAATTCAGCCTTTGTGCTCAATCCCTTCATATCCAATGGACATAACTTAACTAACTCAATGAATTTTCTCTTGGTTCCTGTAGCCAGATGCACTAACCAAGACTTTTCATGTTTGCTTCTTGACAAATGTAAACTTTCCACCACTCTAGGATCTACATAACTATGGCTAGCCCCTGAATCAATTAAAATAGTAAATGGTTGGTTGTTAATCATACCTTCTACTTCAATCATGTGCAATTGAAATTCAACTTGCTTTTTGTCCAGGGATGCATATATACTTAGCATTCTACTGCCCATGTCCTCCACTGTTTCAACTTACCGAACATTATGGATAGCTCTCACTTTGCCATTTTTGTGGGGAAAATATCTGTACTTATGGTTTCCTTACAACCCCAACATTGAATGGGCATCTATTTTGGACTTTGTTCCCCTACTTCAGCCATTCTGGGCTCTCTAAATGATGGTTGTCCTTGAGGACTATTTCTGAAAAAGGGAGGTTTGTTTCCCTTTTGCCTCTTCTCTTTCTTGAACTTCCTCTGGTCCTCCCAAGCCTTCCAAAAGGTAGGATTTTCTATTTTCTTCTCATATAATAATTTTTCTCTTCTTAACATTTGTTCCATGGTCTTAGGGTCATCATACTAGATCTTATCACCGATGGAAGGTGGCAGTCCACTCAAATACCTTTGAATCTTGACAGTTTCTTCTTTGATGAATGAAACATACTTCAACAATTCCAAAAACCTACATTCATACTGATCAATGGTCATGTTGTCTAGCTTGAGTTCAAAGAACTCCTTCATCTTTCTGTCATAATATCTCTTAGTCAAATACTTCCTCTCAAAATACCTCTTGAATTCTTTCTAAGTGATATCTTTCTCTCTAATGTGTTGCACCTGCAGAAGTTTATCCCACCACATGGATGCTTTTCCTTTCAGTTGATACATCAAAATTATTCCTTCCGTGTGAGAGGAATAATTCTGTAGTTGGAAGTATTTACTCATACCATGCAACCATGTTTCAACATATTCCTCCTTCTGATGTTTTCCATCAAACATAGGAGGCTTAATCTTGTTCATTTCTCCCTTCAATTCATCCACTCCAGATCTCCTATGCTTTTTGGTAGAAGATGGGCTTGAACTACTGTGTGTCCTTTTCTTGGAGAGACCTTGGGAGTGATTATGGTGTCTACCCACACTCCTTGACCTTCTTCCCTCAGAAGTCTGGTGACTCCCTATTCTTCTCGAGTCACTCTCCTTATCCAACTTCTTTTCTATTCTCTCCAAACTCTTTAACAACTTTATGTTGAATTCTCCTTGTTTTTTCTGAGCTTTTCTGAGCTTTCTGCTATCTTCTCGACAAGTTTGGGCATCTCTTTGCAATCCTTCAATGATCCTCCTTATGTTTCCTTCCTTATCTATCTATTCTCCATGGCCATTGGAGTTCGATCCTTCAACCCCCAAATGAACATCATTTCCTTTTGCTTCGTCCTTGGAACTGTAAGCAGTTTGTACCCTTTCCATTTCTTTTGCACTCAGTGGAAATTCTATTCGGTTCTGGTGCTTGTTTAACTTTTGCATCACAATGTGCAGACAACCGAAAATTTTCAGGTCATTATTCCTTAACAAATCCCACAACATTCATAAACAATTTGATTCCAGAAAACGTTCAGTTTCCATGAATTTTTTGAGCTCTTCTCATCTCTATAGTGCACTCAGGCCTTAGCCTTTTTTCTCTCAGTTTCCTAACCCACGTGACCATGGTTCATGACCAAGCGCTAGATCTCAAGGTTCTCTAATCGGAAATTTGGGTTTCGGGTTTCGGGGTTTCGAGATTTCAATATTGGAGGCTCTCACACTCGCTTCCCTCTCCAACTCCCGACTTCCAAACTTCCAACCTTTCTAGCCACCGGGCCCACAACAAAGCTGTCACCAACCACAGTGGTGACACGTGGTGTACTTAAGAAGGTCCACATTACCTCAGGTGACACCATCTAGCCCCACTACGTCTACTTTTCCTTCGGGGCCCACTGGCACGTGGAACACAACCCATGGGTCCACACCCATCCACATGACGTCAACCTGACCCACTACTTCATCTCTTCAGGATTTCACGATTTAAAGCTTCAGGATTTTTTGCATCAGCACATCCCACTTCTCCCGACAACCAAACTCCCGAAACTACTCTCTTCTCTTCTGCTCGATCCAACGGACGAGATCTTTTTCCCAGATCTACGGTGTAGATCTTCTTGGGACTTCGGAGTTTCAGGTTTTGGGGATTTGTTCCTCAACGCACCCCACTTTTCTCGACAGTCGAACTCCCGAAAGGATTCTCGGATATCCTCCCGACACCTTCTCTGGATCTAACAGTCATAAAGGTTTTTCCTTTATTTCCGAGCATATCCCGCGGTTCCAACACCCGAAGGGTTGAGCGCTCTCCCTCTCTGTTGTCAAATACCACACCGACTGCAGTTTTAGTCTATTGCTACTTCTCCTGAGCTTCGTACATGACTCAGTAACCCATTGCCACTTAGAAACATTCTAAGGTTCGTAATTGGTCCTCTAGACACAATTTCCTCTCGAAACCTTGGGTCCAAAGACCACTTATCCAGCCAATCTAGGTTTAGCGTTGAGACCTTGGGGTCTGATACCATATTGTAATGAACCCGACCATCAACCCACTTTCTGGGCAATGCTAGTACGCAGAAAAATTCTCATACTTATATAGTATGCATTTAAATGAAGTTAAATGGCTTAAAAAAGTAAACATATAATTACTGCTAACATACAGAATCAATGGAATCAACAGTAAATATCATCACAACATAATACATGATAATATTGCAAGCATCACAGACATGCATTTTAATTGAAATTAATCACATGCATATACTTATCTTTGAAAATGTAGTAACTCCACCAACTACGTGCAAACTTTCCATGAACCTCCCAGCCTTAGGCCTCACTGCTCATCATGCTCAACAGTGAGTCACCCCCGAGTTAGGACTAAGCTCCACCCAAGGTAAGGGAATGCTAGACTAGGATGAGGTTACAAGAAAACTTCACATAGAGATTAGATGGATTCTCCCATAAGCCTTCTTACACCCATTACTCACAGAATCTCATTCCCCACATGCCTGTTCCACCCGGGAGTATACACCTTCACAAGAACAGTCCATCGGTGCTTCACCTCCCTTATGGGCCTCGGGAATAGGGCGTATCAAGAATTATCAGAGCTTTGTAGCTGGTCCTGGACTCTCTCTAGAAGAAAACCACTCCCCAGCAGACTCCCTCACCTGGAGAGAGTTTCTCATAGGCCTGACAACCTGTCTCTTCTACCACGGGCCTAACAAACTGATTCTTCCACCAATTCCCAATTCAATTCCCGCAAGTTCAAGATATCAGTAAAAACATCAGTGTTTGGTCAACTCGCAGGTGACAGCAACAACAACAACTTTTGGCTAACTCACGGGTGATAGCAACAACAGGAAAATGGGGAGTGTAAACAAGAATTGACAATAGGCCACTAAAACACAACACGGTTTAGGTAACACTCATCTGTAGGATGTGTGACAAGCAATTCACGCAGAGGTCGAACAAAAACTCCATAGTTCAGATAAAGGTGTATTAGTTCCTCCAAAAAACATCACATGCTTCGATTTTCAGAGCTGTGTGAGGCTTACAGAACTCAGACGCAGAGATCCCTCGGTTCAGACAACGGATGGAAGAATGGGGAACGAACCCCCATATCATCTCAATTATTCAGTTAAATTGCATGTTCCTGGGCCCACACATGTCTCCCATGAGACTGCATGCGCTCTATCTGTTAATGATTAAGCCATTATTATAGTTCTTTGCATTTCAATAGATAAAAATAGCATAATATAAGATCATTGAGAAATACACAATCACAAGAGACACAACATTTATCCTGGGAAACCCTCTAGGGGAAGAAAACCCAACAAAACTTCCTCATTATAGATAGCCAATACAATGCCAAGAGATAACTCAAACTAAAACAGAGGATCCTCTCCCAAAGATGTGCCTCTCTCTCTCATTCTTCTCTAACTGCAGTTGTGAAACTTGTCTCTCAAATGAGCAAGTGAGTTGTGTCTAAGTGAGGTGCCAGCCTCCTTATTTATACAAGACTGGCATGTGTGAAGTGTCTCTTCATTGGCAGGGCCGACTTCTCCAACTGGGTGGTTATAACCACCTTTATTATATTTCGGGGCCTCTTTAATATCTTTTGGGCCCGACTTCTTATTCTACCTATTACAATTATCTTTTGACCAATCCACAAAAGGGGATTTGGTCCTTTATAATAACCGACATGATCAATCCGCAATGGGGATTGATCCAATGAATAATATATCAAATAATAATAAGAATACACTTTGCAGTTACATTATTTTAACACCCCCCCTTAACAAGATGGGTATTCTTCAGCAGCATCATGCAAGAGAGAGAGGCCTTTATCATCAACAACATCAAGTGGGTGAGAGGAAAACATCATCAATATCATCTTGGAACACTGATTGGCATATCTATAAATCATTAGAAGTTTTCTTCATCGACAACATCATCATTCTCAAAGGAATGCAATCATCATATGCATCAATATGTATTAGTGTAAAACTGATACATCGTCATCATCATCACATCATGAGGCTGGCTCATCATAATAATACTAGACTGGCTTTACTTCACAACTATCTAGCCGGAAGCGCAATTCTAGTCTCATCTCATTGTCTTGCTTTACATCACACCTGTCAAGATGGAAGCAAGATGCTCGTCTTGCTTTACGTCACAACCATCAGGTCGGAAGCAGGATACTAGATTGGATTTACATCACAGCTATCCAGCTGGAAGCTCAGTGCTAGTCTCATCTCATCATCTTTCTTTATGTCACAACCATCAGGTCAGAAGCAAGGTACTCGTACCACTTTACGTCACAACCATCAAGTCAGAAGCAAGATACTATACTGGCTTTACGTCACAACTATCCATCTGGAGGCATAGTACTAGTCACATCATATCATCTTTCTTTACGTCACAACCATCGGGTCGGAAGAAAGGTACTCATCATTCTTCACCTCACAACCATCAGGTTGGAAGCAGGATACTAGACTGGCTTTACGTCATAGCTATCCAGTCGGAAGCTTAGTGGTAGTCACATCACGTCATCTTGCTTTACATCACAACCATCCAGTCGGAAGCAAGAGATGTCTCATCACAACAACTACTCCCCCTTTCGAGGAAGGTCCTTTTGGACTATACCAAGCTTATCTCGAAAGTGCTCAAACTTTACACAAGATAGAGGCTTGGTCAACACATCAACAACCTATTCATCCATGCTAATGTACTGGAGCTTTAAGGCTCCTCTCTGCACCAGTCACGAATGTAATGATATTGGATCTCTATGTGCTTTGACCTGTCGTGGAATACATGATTCTCTGTCATCTTTATGCATCTATGGTTTTCACATAGGATCATGGTTTCTTCCATCTCTAGGTAAAATAGACCTGTCAACAACTTTGAAGCCATATAGCTTCGTAGCTGACAGAACATGCAACAATGTATTCTACTTCTTCTGTGCTGAGAGCAATGTTGGATTGCTTCCTACTCTGCCATGAGATCATGGCTGATCCCAAACTGAAACAACATCCTGAAGTGTTTTTTCTGTCAGAAACACTTCTTGCCCAATATGCATCAGTATATCCACTCAATGTGAAATCATGATCTCCATCATAACTGAGACCACAATCTATTGTACCCTTAAGGTACCTCATCACATGTTTTGCAGCCACTAAGTGAACATGTCTGGGTTCTACCAGAAACTGACTCAAGGTGTTCATAGAAAACAAAAATTCTGGTCTTTTGTTCATCGGGTACATCAACAATCCAATAATTTGTCTGTACAGTGTGGCATCAATCAACTTTGACGAAGTGTCGACCACCAGCTTCAACTTTGCTTCCATGGGTGTATTCATGGAATTGCACTCCAACATGTCAAATCTCTTCAGGATTTCGACTGTATACATCCCTTGGTTAAGGAATATCGTCTCAAGACTCTGCCATACCTCAAGACCTAAGAAATAATGCATTAGGCCAAGGTATTTCATTTCAAATTCTGAGGCAAGTCTCTTCTTACATTCAATGATGATCTTTTCTTCTCCAGTTAAGAATAAGTCATCCACATATAACAGTAATATTACTGGCTCATCGTTCATGACCTTGAAGTAGAGGTTAGAGTTTGTTTTACTCTTGGTAAAGCCTAATCTCGTCAAGAAACTGTCTATATGGCCATACCAATATCTAGTAGCTTACTTCAATCCATATAAGGCTTTCTTCAATCAGAAGACATGAGACTTCCAGTCTTCAACTGCAAATCCTTGAGGTTGCTCTATATACACTTCCTCTTCGATGACACCATTTAGGAAATCTGTCTTCACGTCCACCTGGTGCAGCTTCCACCTCATCTTAGTTGCAAGAGCTATGATGGTTCTAATCGAAGTGTATCTGGCCATAGGAGAGGATGTCTCTTCATATTCAATGCCTTCCTTTTGAGAAAACCATGAGCAACAAATCTTGCTTTATACTTCTCAATACTTCCATCAACAAAATGTTTTATTTTGAAGAGCCATCTGGAGGATACCACATCTTTATTCTTTGGTCTGGGAACTATTTCCCATACTCCTTCTTCTTTTATGTCTCTCTTTGGAAACAAGTTCTTGATGTTCTTCCCTTGTGCACATCCATTGCATACGCCCTCATGGTCACCTTTGAGTTCTGGTAAACCTATGACTGCTTTGCATATGTATGGTAGCACCTTGTAGTTGATGTGAGATAATATTCTATGCCAAAGTTCACATGAGTTTTCAATGGCGTGGGTCATGGCAACCTTTGAGTGACCCTTTGGTTTATACAAGCCATTTTCTTCACTTCCAATGATGATTGCTTCATTTAAGGTTTCTCCTTTACCCCACATGAGAAATTCTCCATCTATAAAGTTAACTCTGAAGCCTTTCTTTTCTAAAGATAAAATGGAGAGTAGGTTCTTGGTCAAACCTGGTACATATAGTACGTCCTTCATCTTCAATGAATTCCCTGAATTCAATTTGTGGTTTGATTCTCCCACTCCCTTGATGGCATATTGGTAATCATCTCCAAGTGTCACTTTCTGAGAAAAAATATTTTCTGAGATACAAGAGATAATGTTTCTTTGTCCCGTCATGTGCTTGGATGCACCACTATCAATGAGCCAAGTGTCCTCTCCAGGTGTTACAGATCCTGAGAGGGCCGAGATTAAGACATGGTCTTTGATCTTCTCTCTTATCATCTTTGTATGTGGCTTTTCATATTCGGCTACATGGGCATGGTGCCTCTTATGTTTTCTCTTGTATTCTTCTCGTTTGGCTAGACAAAACTTTACAATATGTTCCATCTTGTCACAATGATAGCATTGTATAGATGAGTAGTCTCTTTCCTTTCGTTGTCCCTTCTTATGAAATATCCTTGCATGAGATTCTTTATGATTGAATTTGTTTGACTATTGAGGATCTTTATGAGTCTCCTTTTGGAAGTAGTGTTTCTGCCTTCCTCCTTTGGTGTGAGTATCTAGGGCTTGATCATCATCTCTTGCTAGTAACGCTTCACGATTCACTACTCTTGTTTCTTCTTGGATGCACTCTTCCCATAGACCATCAAACAATAGTTTCTTTGTTCTGGCACAAATAGTTTGGATGAATGCATCCCAAGGTCTTGTGAGGAAATTTAGGGCTGTCATCACAAGTTCGTCTTTGTCTATAGTATCTTTGATTGCTCCTAGTTGTTCTTTGAATTGAGATATTCTGGAGAAATATTCCTGAATAGATTCTCCTTTCTGCATCCTTGTATTCTACAGTTGAGTTCTTATATTCATATTTCGGTTTATGTTCTTTCCTTCATACAATCTATTCAAGGAATCAAACATTTATTTCAGAGTCTTCTTAGATGACACATAAGGAATCAGGTGGTCTTTGATTGAATCTGCAATGATTCTTTTGGCCCTGATTGTGTCCTTTTGATGCTTTGCCTTTTCTGCAACATCGGCGGGTCTTGATACTTCTTCTTTGACGAATCTTGCTAAGTCATTCTCTTCAAGGATGAGGCCAATACTATACTTCTAGGCACATAAGTTTTCCACTCCTTCTAGCTAGGAAAATGACCGAAAAATGAAAATGCTCAAAATCAAAATCCGAACTTACCAGGAAGTGCGCTTGGCTAAGCTGAGTATCCTGGTGTGTTTGGATTTGAGAAAATCAAACTTTTTCTCCTCCAAATTTGATCTGCGGATTTCTGGATCGGTGCTTCTGGTTTTCTGGTATCTCTGGTACTCTGGTACTTCTGGTACTTCTGGTACACTGGTTTTCTGGTACTTCTGTTACTTTGTGAAACTAGGGTTTCACTTTTCGGGAGATCCATCCACTGAAAATGTGCACTGAGAGTGCCAAAGTAATCCTCGGGGGAGGGCGCACTTTTCTAGGTGGTTTTAGGGATGAAAAGCTTCACCATAAAAAAACCCTAATTTGCATGTACGACAACAGTGACGTTTTTCACTCTTGTGAAAGATGCTCTCTTCAGCTTGGCTCTGAAACCATGTTAATGATTAAGCCATTATTATAGTTCTTTGCATTTCAATAGATAACAATAACATAATACAAGATCACTGAGAAATACACAATCAAAAGAGACACATCATTTATCCTGGGAAACCCTCTAGGGGAAGAAAACCCAACAAAACCTCCTTATTATAGATAGCCAATACAATGCCAAGAGATAACTCAAACTAAAACAGAATATCCTCTCCAAAATATGTGCCACTCTCTCTCCTTCTTCTCTAACTGTAGTTCTGAAACTTGTCTCTCAAATGAGAAAGCGAGTTGTGTCTAAGTGAGGCGCTAGCCTCCTTATTTATACAAGACCAACGTGTGAAGTGTCTCTTCACTGGCATGGCCGACTTCTCCAAATGGGTGGTTATAACCACCTTTATTATATTTCGGGGCCTCTTTAATATCTTTTGGGGCTGACTTCTTATTCTGCCTATTACAATTATCATTTGACCAATCCACAAAAGTGGATTTGGTCCTTTATAATAACCGAAATGATCAATTCGCAATGGGGATTGATCCAATGAATAATATATCAAATAATAATAAGAATACACTTTGCAGTTACATTATTTTAACACCATCAACATGCGTTCCCTCTTGCACACATTCCCCCTTCCAAGAACTTAGGATAAAGACATACCTTTCACATAACTTTTGGAATAATAATAAATTATTATTCCTAAGGACTTAAGCCCCTATTCTTATCCCCTAGGCTCAACACTTAGCCTCTCTTTATAACCTTTCATCCCTTTTCCCTTACCCACCTTATGGAAGCTTAGTCCCCCATCACTCTTTCTTCATGGTCGGTCTGCACGCAATGATGTTTAATCTTTATTAATGTTCTACATATTACATATACAAAAATAGGCTCCTGACCTTTGACACTTAGGCTCTCCAGCCTAATAAACACATAAGCCCACCATCTTATCAATACTTGGATCACCAGCCTACAAAACATGATTTAAAATTCATAAACATGATTACAATAGGGCTTGTCCTTGGGGATATTACAATAACAATCTGAACTGATATATACATTCTCGATTTTACCATGGGTACGAGATATGTTGATCGCGATAGTAGGATAAATGTTCACCATGTTTCCTCTGGCATAAATACCATGCGTATCTAATGGAACCATGACGTGATTGACCATTTCACTCAAGGTAGATCTAAAGTCATCATGTTCGATCTTAACAAGCTCCGGGAGAAAATATGATCGATGATGCATATCGTCCCAAGGGTTATTAGGACCAGACATGGCCTCTAAAATGGCTTCATCTGAAGGTCAAATATTTTCGAGGAAATCATGTGAATAAGATGATTGAGCAGCCCATATGGGCTCTAAAACAGGATCCACCTCTTCTATTTGCAAGGAGGAAGGATCTGATTCAACAGTAGAATCTAGAATAGCGTGATACAGAACATCTATTGTTGACATTGGAATTTCCATACCAATGTTCGAATGACCTTCGTATGGCATATTTAGGGAGGGTAGGGTCCAAGGGTCATTGAAATACTAAGTACAGAAAGGAACGTACCTCATCGATGATGAAGACTCACTAGAAATGACATGAATATGGTGAATTGGTGCCATGAAATTGAAACTACCCATCAAGGAGGAATACATCCCAACACCAACATCCTCAGTTTCTTGCTGAGAATTATCAATCACAGGGACTGAAGGTCCAACTAATTTACTAGGACTATCATGCGCAAAGGACAACTGATCAATCGTCACTATCTTCCCTTCGTGAGGAAAACATAAAGTGTGGAAAACTAATGACATGACGAATGTCATGGAATCAATCCAATTATGCCCTAGTATTAAATTGTATTCAAGAGGTGCATCAACCACCTCAACGTCGAATTCCATAGTATTTCCACCTAACTAGATTGGAAAAGAGGGAAGGATCCCGTGGGGTTGAAACAAACACCCATCAAATGTGGTCAACATAGTCATAGATTGAGACAACTTCAAAGAGCCAATCGATTTTCAACAGGTTAGGGACATCACACATGTTGCAACACCTTCATCAATAACAATATGTTTGATGGTAATCATCATGTAATCCACATGGATTTGAAAGGCCATGTGGTAAGGTAAGCGAGGATTAACATCTGTGACATCAAACTTTATAACCTTTGAGCCACACAGGTATATAGCTCCTAACGCAGTTAAAAAGGCATTCCTCTATGAAGGACATGTTTGGAGCACCTCCAAATCCGTCATTGCACATGGGGTTTGGCACAAATTTTTGACAATCAAATAGTTCTGGGCGGTTTTGGCATTAGAATTGTGGCTAGAGCACTTTAGTACTCCTTTTGGAATATGAGGTAAAGGTTCTGGATTTTCGATCTACAAGGGTGTTTCCAGGGGTGGAGGGGGCTCTAGAACTATACAGTATGTGAAGAATGATAATCATGATATCAAGTGGCTACATAAATATGAGACTTAACCATATTTACACATAGATGACAACCTTCATGTGCCAAGGGGTTTTGACTCCCACTCGACGCATTTCTGTTGTTGGAGGTCCCTGAGGCCATATGTTGATTATGTAGAAATGGGTTTTTTATCACAATGGGAAACTGCAATAAGAGCCTTGAGGCTTCCTCTATTTTGGGGCAAAATTGGGTAAGGTGATCATATTTACAAAGTTTATAGGGAAACTTCACCTTCTGCTTCTCTTTATTTCTCTCACCAGCATTGTTATTCGATATATCATTATTAGTGTCATCCTTGGATTTATTATTATTATCCCCACCCTTACAATTATTACCTCGTACTTTCTTCTTATTCCCTTCTGGTTGTTGGTTACCATTCGGTTTAGACGATGACTGTACAAATGCACATCTGTCGACTGGGTGGTGGTGGAGGATGAAGACAAATATTTTCCTGCTACAGGATGGCTTAGAGACAAATATTTCAACTGGTTTGTCACCAAGTATGTAGTCTTAGAATTTATGGAACCTATGATGCCATCGACATGAGGCCCAAGATTTTGTCTAGGATCGTAGTTTGACCGCGGTGCATCGGGAATAATTTCATATAGCATCCCATATTGAGCATATATAAGGTCCAATTACTGGGATTTGAAAATGACTTCTTCCTTGGATGTTACTCCGGATTTAAGGACATCCAACAGAAACTCTGAAGAAATGTAGGCTTTAATCAACCTCTTTCGTCTACACCACTCTTGGATGTGATTGGAGATACGTGTGGCTTTATCTTGGCGAAGGGTCAACAAAAGTTCTAGGTCGACATTGTAATGAGTTGATAATTAGAAGTGATTGAGAAAAAAAAATACCATTTGATTGAAAGTTCCATATGTTCCCCTAGGTAGCTCAATGTACCATTTTGCAGTGACCCCCATGAGGGTGCATTGAAATAGCCTCAAATGGATAGAATCATCATTTAGGGAGTTAGATGAACACCATAGATGAAAAGAAATCACATGATCACCTGGGTCCTCACCCGTATTTCCCTTGAATTTTAAAATGTCTGAAGGAAGCTTGGTGGGGATGGGAGGCCATGACAGATTGTGATTCATAGGGTCATTCATTCACTTTGACAAATATGACAGATTTAGTGAGGCCAAAAATGGGATTCGGGGTTGTGGCGTAATGCTCCCTAGAAAGATTGGGGCTGAGGGATTGTAGACCATCTAGGGTTCTGGTATATACCATGGCCCTGTCCGGTAGGATAGTATCCTCCTCCAAAATGATTCATGAAAGGTTGTAAGGGAACCATACCTGCAGAAGTGGTATGATAAGGATTATATATGTTTCCCCCAGATGAAGGAACTATGTGTTGGGGGTTTCTGATACTACGAAATTGAGTCCCTCCCGATGAACACCAGAGCACAGAGGAGGATTCTCCATAATAAATGCGTTTGTAGGAATCAGCGTGGAGTAAGAGGGAATGAAGGACAAAATATAGGAAGTAAATTGACCACCCATTTGAGCACTCCATCCCAGAGTACTGAAGCTAGGATTAGGCCCAGAGGAAGGATGATTCCAACCTCTAACTGTAGGATTCACTTGGGGAATATTACCTCAACCAAATGATAAAGGAACAAAAGAAGGTGGCATGCCCCCAAACCCAAAACTATGATTCACATTCGCCGTTTAAAAAGAGGATGAGAGTTGTGATGTCATGTGGGGCATACCAAAAAAAAATGGATTAGAGGCCGAAGGTATTGATTGAGAATCATGATTCGACATAACAAAAAGAGATCCAAAAGGGTTCATTCCTATGGGTTGAGTAGGGCTCACAGGTTGGGTAGAACTAGATAAGGGAGCCTTCGATACCCACATCATTGAGGATGAGGGAGTCGAGGGGATCCCACTAATCACATAAGAGAAGGGAGTCGAAGAAATCCCTAAGACGTTCATATTTGACTTAGTACTCATAGTTGGATGATCATAATTCTAGGAAGTGGAGATATATGTACCATGCTTATTAACTCTATGTCTTTTAGGAGGCAACTTCGGTAAAGGATCAAAACATGGTGGTAACTTCAACAGACGAAGCGACTAGAGAGAAGGTTGGTAATTCTCAACGATGACTCAGAACTCGAGATATAATACAAAATATTAAGGCCAACTAATAATCAGAGAGAATGCCAAAATAAAGAAAAAAGGACAATGCAAAGAAACAAGATATAATGGCTAAAAGGGGCCTCCAGAACTAAAGTAGGTATGTCACTCCCAAGAGGGGACTAGGAATTCGAAACAATAGAGTGGAGGTATCCGAATCAGTTATAAGGGCCCTCGTGGGATTAATAACATAGTCGATTAGATCCCCTTAGAGAGGTAATCCTCCATAAAGGCTGTGTGTTGCCTGACCCTTATCAAACTCAGGGTACCTGCAGAATAACCCCTGCAAGTAACATATGTGGTTACCTATATCAAGCAACTAGAGTCACCACGATATAACCAATGTGTAGGAGAGAAGTCACAAGTTCAATCCATCGTATGGATAGGGAAACAAAGCCCAAAATATCGAAAGCACCACTTCTCAAATAGGTTAAGGTACTAGAAAGAACCCCAGATATGAATATGTAAATGTGTTGAACCTGCATAGAAAAGATCTAGCTAGAAAATACTACACACATTTGCAGAGAGAAATTGAGAAAGAAGAAGCAAGATAGAAAGAATGGAAGAATTCTCATTAAACGTATTTTACACTCAAAGAGTGAATAATTTACAATAGATATAGGATACATGAGTAACTAATGAGCCATAGTGGTGGTCTAGATTGATCTGGACACACACCAACAGTTACAAGAGTAAAATGCCACCTAGTCTAGTCTCTCAAGCAGTTACAAGAGTAAACTGCCATCTAGTCTAGTCTCTCAAGCAGTTACGGGAGTGAGCTGCCACCTAGCTGAGTTAACTAGTCAACTAGTCTTCAGTTAACTAACTGAACAAAGAGTAGTGAGTTGGTGATGATCCCAATGTTTCATGGTGACAAAACCAATGCAACATCTA
>JZKD02S1672804.1:1297136-1310589 GCA_000966675.3 Picea glauca
GTGTGTGGCTTGCTAACCAGTGTGAGGGAGGTGATTGTTGTTGAAGAGGTTGGTTACCCAGTCTGTGAGCGACACTCTCCAGGTGAGAGAGTGCGTGGAGGAGGTGAGAACTCCTGGAAGGAGCCCTGTAGCTGCCACAGATCTTGGAGACTTCTGGTCCGGTCTGTTGCTGAAGCCCAAGGGAAGGGAGGTTAGCAACCGATGGACTATCTTGGTGATAGTGAAGGTGTATACTCTTGGGGTGGGACAGACATGTGGGGAATGAGAGTCTGTGGGCAGTGGGCATAAGTGGCTCCTGGGAGAGAATCCTTCTCCTGTGACTGTGTGTCTTCCTGTATTCCCTGCCTAGCCTAGGAATCCCTACCCGGTGGAGCTTAGTCCCAGCTCGGGGGTGACCTACTGCTGAGAGTGATGAGCAGCGCAGTCTAAGGTTGGGAGGTTCATGGGAGGTCTACACACAGTTTGTGAATTACATCCAGTCTAAAAGATAAGTATATACATGCGTATAATTTCAATTAAATATGCATATATGTGATTCTAGCAATGTTTACATGTATTCCGCTGTATTCGTGAATTATTGTTAATGTCATGGATTATGTATGCTAACGGTATTAATGTGCTTACGTCGTGTTTAACTGTTGTTAAGTAATTGTATATCATAAGAATGCATAATATGTTATAGTAGTGTTTTTTCACGTAGTAATGTTGGCCTGACCATGGCGTTGATGGTCGGGGATGTTACAGTATGGTATCAGAGCCTAGTTTCAACGTTGAGCCTGGATGGGCCAGATAAGTGGTCTTTGGACCAAGGTTTTGAGAAGAAATTGCGTATGGAGGACTAATTTCAGACCTCAGAATGTTTCTGAGTGTCAACGGACTACTTGACCATGTTACAAAGCTCATGAGGTGTAGAGGTATTATAAAACTACAGTCGGTGTGGTATATGGCCATAGGGAGAGAGAGAATTCCACACTAGAAGTGTTGGAGCCATAGAATCTATTTGGTAGGAAAGGAGAACCCTCACAATCGTCAAATCTAGAGAATGTGCACAAGGTTTAAAACCCTTTGGAGTTGCACAGGAGTGTGGAAATCGCGATACGTGAAATCCCGAATTCGTCAGGACCGTTCATCGGAAAGGACGCGTGGAGAGCGATCAGCCTTTCGCTGACTCATGACTTGAAAATTGGATAAGGGTGAGTTCGTGAGAATTCACAAAACGTGAATTCATGATTGGATCACAACCACCGAGCTAAGAGAGATATGGACCGTTAATTGTCTAGGAATAAATCGACATTTCGGGAATAGGGAGGACGAAGGTGGAAAATATTTCGACCTCGTGACACACGAAATCTCGATACGCAAAATGTCGATGAGATTTGAGTCATCAGATCATGGGGAATCAAGACCGTTGGATCAAGTAGATGAAATTTCAAAAGGAGGATACCAAGTCATTGGCCAAAAGTCCTTGAGAAGCAGAGTTGGACGGTCAGAATTCTCTGTGGAGAAATCACAAAATCGCGAGGACTGTAAGATAGCCAGAATTTGCAAGGTGGTTAGTGGATGGAGAAACTGACCACCCTAGGATACAGAATAAACATGGGTCATTGATCGTGGTTGGTTTGATCCGTTGGATCATTTTGTGAATTCAGGGATCGTGAACTTGGACCGCAGGCCAAATTCTTGGTCACTCCAAGTCCCGAATCGTGAAAGAGATTAACAAGGGTAGAATCGGATGGTGGAGCACTTCCAGGAAGAAGTGTCGAAATCCCGTGAGCTGTCGGATCCAACCAACTAGTGAGGAAGTTAGGGTTGAAGAGCTTTGACAGGCGTAAGCTTAGGAGAGATCTAGATCGTCGGATCAGGGGAGGCTCACAACCGTTGATCTCATACATGAATTCCCATATCAAAATTCGGGGATTGAAGTGACAAGAGATTTGGAGTCGCTGCATCGTGAACTCGCGGTTCACAAAACTCCAAAAAGATCTGGACCGTTGGATCCAAATCATCGAGGATCATTGGATCTCATACAAGAACTATCAGAGTTCGAGGAATGGAGTTTCCAGTGGTTTGGGTCGCTGCATTTCGAACTCCCAGTTACCGAAACCCCAAAACCCGAAGTTTCGAAGTCCCGAAATCTTCGAAGATGGAAGAACCGTAGCGGATTTTTAACCGTTGGATGTTGGGTAAACGTGGACCATCGATCCACCCGATTTACGCGAATTTGGTAAATCGAAACTCCAGGAGATAGATGTGTGTACCTTAAACTCTTCAAAGGTCAAAATCCCGAGTAGCACCTAGTAGTCTAACATTTGGTCACGACCTTTAGTTACGAGGGTAGGGGCTAAGAAAGAGGGAACTATCACCCAAAAATTACAGAGCCGAGCAGAACTCGAAAAATTTGTGAAGTCGAAGCGTTTTCTTAAATCAGAATGGTTTTGAATGTGTGAAATTTGCTAAGAATGACGACCTGACAAATCCCTGTTGTATGCATGTGTGTTTGAAGAAGCTTAGCAAGTGCCAGAACCGAATAGGGTTGTCGTTGAGAGCAGAGAATGGAAGAGGTGAAAATTGCCTCCAATTTAGAGAACGAAAGAGAAGGAAGGAATGTCAACTTGGGAGTCGAAGGATCAAACTTTAATGGGCAAGGAAAAGAGATGGATAAGGAAGGACATATGATGAAGATCATTGAAAGATTGCAGAAAGATTCCCAGGCTTTCCGAGATGATAGATGAACGCTCATGAAAGCCAGGGATAAGAAAGGTGAATTCAGCTTAAGGATGTTGAAGAGTCTGGAAAGAATAGAAAAGAAATTGGAAAAGGAGAGTGACTCAAGAAAGACATAGAGTTGCAGGACCCCTGAGAGGAAAAGAAGATCAAGGAGTGTCAGTAGACATCATCGTCGCTCCCCAAAGAATTCTAGTAGGGAAGCACACAATAGTTCAAGCCCATCTCCTACCAGAAAGCACAGGAGATCTGGGATGGATGAATTGAAAGGGAAAATGAACAAGATCAAGCCTCCAACGTTCGATGGAGAACATAAGAAGGAGGAGGATGCTGAAACTTGGTTGCTTGGTATGAGGAAATACTTTCAACTGCAGAATTATTCCTCTCATGTAGAGGGCAGGATTTCCATGTATCAATTGAAGGAAAAGGAATCCATGTGGTGGGATCAACTTGTGCAGGTGCAACACATCAGGGAAAGGGGCATCACATGGAAATAATTTAAGAGGTATTTTGATAGAAAATACTTAACGAAAAGATATTATGAAAAAAAGATGAAAGAGTTCTTTGAACTCAAGCTGGACAACCAGACCATTGATGAGTATGAAAGAAAGTTTTTGGAATTAGTGAAGTATGTTTTGTTCATAAAAAATGAGTCTGTCAAGATTCAGAGGTACTTGAGTGGATTACCACCTCCTATTGGGGATAAGATTCAGTATGATGACCCAAATACTATGGAATAAACGATAAGAAGAGAGAAGTGCTTATTTGAACAACAAGGAGAAAAGCCTACCTTTCAGAAGGCTTGGGATGACCAGAAAAAGTTCAAGAAAGAACAGAGGCAGAAGGGAAATAAACCACCCTTTTTCAGAAATAGTCCTCAAGGACAGTCGTCTCTAAGAGATCCCTGGGAGGTTGAAGTGGGTGGGAAAATGTCAAGGCCACCACCTATGGAACGTTGGGGTTGTAAAGAAAACCATAGGTACAGGGATTGCCCCCACATAAATGATAAAGTAAGAGTTCTAAAAAATATTCAGCAGGATGAAATAGTGGAGGACATGGACAGTACAATTACAAGGATCTACGCAGCCCTGGACAAAAAGCAATTCGAGTATTAGTCGCACATGATTGAAGTAGAAGGTATGATAAAAAACCAACCATTTACTATTTTAGTTGATTCAGGGGATAGTCATAGTTATATAGACCCTAGAGTGGTAGAAATTTTGCATTTGATAAGAAGCAAACATGAAAAGTCTTGGTTAGTGCATCTAGCTACATGAACCAAGAATAAAGTGACGGAAGTCCTGTCCTGTAGACATGAATGGACTAAGCACGAAGGTCGATTTGAACATTTTGCCATTAGGCTCTTATGACTATCTAATTGGGATGGACTGGTTGGACCAAAACCATGCCATCTTGGACTGTCGGAACAAGGCATTCACTTGCTTAGATGAAGAAGGGAATCAAAGAGTTGTCCAAGGAATTCCTAGAGATGTTACTGTTAGAGAAATCTCAACAATGCAGCTGAAGAAGTGCTATAGAAAAGGCTGTCAATTATTTGCAGCCCATGTGGGGGAAACGCCTAAGGATAAGGTGTCAAGTATTAAGGATCATGAGGTACTTAAAGAGTTCTAATATGTATTCCAGAAAGTACCTGGACTACCTCCAAAAAGGCATATCGATTTCTCTGTGAACTTGATGCCTCGAGCAACTCTAGTGTCAAAGGCTCCGTACAGGATGAGTGCGCCAGGACTAAAAGAGTTGCACCTGGAGCTTGAAGAAATTATGAAGAAGGGCTATATACGCCCAAACGTGTTGCCTTGGGGTGCCCCAGTATTGTTCATAAAGAAGAAGGATGGAACACAGAGATTGTGCATCGATTTCAGGAAATTGAACAAAGTAACGGTGAAGAACAAGTATCCTCTATCGAGGATTGATGATCTCTTCGATCAGTTGAAGGATGCAAAGATCTTTTCAAAAATAGATATAAGATTGGGATATCACCAAGTAAGAATAAAAGATGAAGACATTAGCAAGAACTCTTTTAGAACAAGGTATGGTCATTACGAGTTCACAGTGGTGCCGTTTGGACTGTCAAATGCACCTGCTGTTTTTATGAGCTTCATGAATGGAGTATTCAAGGACTATCTAGACAATATTGTCATCATCTTCCTAGATGACATTCTGGTGTATTCCAAGACCGAAGAAGAACACAAACAACATCTGAGGATGGTGTTGCAGATGCTAAGAGAGCACCAACTGTATGCCAAGCTGAGCAAGTGCTCGTTTTATCAGGAGCGGATCCATTACTTGGGACATATTATCTCAAAGAATGGGATAGCGGTAGAACCTGAGAAGATTGAAGCCATTAGAGAATGGTTAGCGCCAAGGAACATAACGGAAGTTAGGTCCTTCATGGGATTGGCTGGTTATTATAGAAGGTTCATCGCAGGGTTTTCCAAGATAGCTCACCCTATCACTTCCTTGCAAAGAAAGGGGAAGCAATTTCACTGGACAGAGGCATGTGAGGAAAGTTTCCAGTGATTGAAGCAATTGTTAACCAATGCTCCAATCCCGAGGATTGCAGATCCAAATGCAGATTTCATAGTATGCATTGATGCATGCAAAGAAAGATTGGGACAGGTCCTAAGACAGAATGGATTCGTAATCTGTTATGAGTCCAAAAAATTAAAAGAGCACAAGAAGAACTATGCAACCCATGATTTGGAGTTGGTAGCCATAGTTCATGCTCTAAAGAAATGGAGGCATTACCTCATGGGAAGGAGGTTTGAACTCAGAACAGACCATAATGGTCTAAAATATTTGTTTGATCAACCAACCTTAAACGCTAGACAAAGTAGGTGGCTGGAATTTTTGTGTGAGTACGACTTTGAGATCAAGCATATCAAAGGAAAGGAGAATAAAGTGGCTGATGCACTCAACAAAGGGTGCATGAATTACATGCTACAACCATTAGCATGTATCAGACTGATATTAAAAGAAGAATTATGGAGGCTACAAATGCAGATCTGCAGTACAGAGAATTGGTAGCCAAGCTACAACAGGGTAAGATGCCACAGAAGATGGAAATTTATAAATTGGAAATAGATGGAATACTGTTGTACAAGAACAAAATTTTTGTACCCAATGTCTAGTGCTTGAAACGGATGATTTTGCAGGAGATGCATAATGTGCCTTTTGCAGGGCACCCTGGATATCAGAAAACAGTAGCAGCGGTCAAGAGACATTACTTTTGGCTGGCTATGAAGAGAGATATCGTTGAATACATCGCTATATGTATGGAGTGCAAGAAAGTTAAAACTGAGCATAGGCACCCAACAGGGTTGCTGCAATCTTTACCCATTCATGAGTGGAAGTGGGAAGTAGTAAAGATGGATTTTATTATGAGATTGCCCCGAACAAGCAAGCTGCATGATTCGATCATGGTGGTGGTGGACAAGCTTACAAAAACTTCCCATTTTATTCCACTGAAAACTACTCACATGGAAGCAAATGTTGTTGATATTTTCATAAAGGAAGTGGCACGATTGCATGGAATTCCTAAAAAGATTGTGTCCGACAGAGACCCAAAATTCACCTCAAATTTCTGGAAAGGATTGTTCAAAGGATTCAGAACGAATCTGAACTTTAGTATAGCTTATCATCCTGAGTCTGATGGACAGACATAGAGGGTGAACAAAGTAATATAAGACATACTAAGAATGTATGTGATGGAAAAACCATCAATATGGGAAGACTACCTACACTTGGTAGAATTCACCTACAACAATGGGTATCATGCATCGTTGAAGATGATCCCATTTGAATCACTTTATGGAAGAAAGTGCAATACTCCAGTGAGCTGGGATAATCCTGCTAATAGAACAGTAGTTGGGCCAGAGTTGCTCAAGGAGATGGAGGACCAAATGATAAAAATTAAGCAGAATTTGAAAGCTGCCCAGGACAGGAAGAAAAATTATGCTGATAAGAATAGAACCCACAGAGAGTTCAAAGTGGGTGATCATGTTTTCCTGAAAGTGAAAGCTAACAGAAGTTCCCTGAAGATGGGAAGTTGTGCCAAGTTGGCAGCTAGATTTTGTGGGCCATTTGATATCCTGGAAAGGATTGGGCCAGTTGCATATATGCTTGCATTACCTGCATCCATGACTGTACATAATGTGTTTCATGTTTCATTTCTTAAAAATTATATGCCTGATGATAATCATGTAATTGATTGGAATGTGATCTAGGTGGAGCAAGAAGGTGTCCTGCAAGTGCATCCTGTGCGCATATTGGACAGGAAAAACAAACAGCTCCGAAATCGAGCCATAGGTCTTGTTAAGGTCCAGTGGACCTAGTAGGGTCCTGAGGACATGACATGGGAGCAGGAAGATGTTATGTGGGCAGAGTACCCACATCTTTTTGAAAATTTTGAAAAGCTTGCAGATGCAGTGTAAAGTTGCACTGAGGACAGTGTAAAAATAAGCGGAGGGGATTGTAATGTCCCCAAGGCCGAGTC
The DNA here is from genome assembly GCA_000966675.3 of Picea glauca. NCBI lineage: Eukaryota > Viridiplantae > Streptophyta > Pinopsida > Pinales > Pinaceae > Picea > Picea glauca. Next base: position 1,304,377 of record JZKD02S1672804.1, read on the forward strand.
CTGTTGTAAATCATGTCTATGAAGTATAAATCTTGTTTATGAACTGTAATTCAAGTTTATAAGGTTGGCGATCCAAGTTATATAAGCTAGTGGGCTTATGTGTTATTAGGCCAGGGAGCCTAAGTGTTGAAGGCCAGGAGCCTGATTTTTGTACATGTAATTATGCACAGTATTAATACAAAACATTTTTGCATGTGGACTAACCATGATGAATGAGTGATGGGGGACTAAGCTTCCAAAAATCCTGGGTAAGGAATTGGGGGATGGATGGTTGGAAAGAGAGGCTAAGTGTGGAGCCTAGGGGCTTAAGTCCTTGGGAATAATATTTTAATATTATCCCAAAAGAGATGTGAAATCTATGTTTTGTCCTAAGTTCCTGGGGAGGGATGCATGCAACTTCATGGGTGACATGTGTCGACCCAGGTGCATGCGATTTAACCCAGGAAATGAGTCGTGTTGGGGGTTCTCTTTCCATTCCGTCAAATGCTGCATAGGAGTGGGGTGGGCATTCCTCCAACCATCACCTGAATCCGGGGTTCAACCTTCCAATTCCTCCATCCTCCATCTGTATGCGTTGGCCTCTGTGATTGAACCTCTGTACACCTTACACATCTATGAAACAAGAGAGGTGAGTGTGTTCATTATTGCTGGTTGGGAGAACTGAATGTTCCGTAATTGCTGAGTCGTGCATCCTGTGTTGCTTGCCAGAAATCTTAACACATCCTATAATCACAGAGCTGCGCTATGCTTTAGCGTTGATCGTTTCCATTTCAGATGTCCATACCCATTTTCCCAATTGACTGTTGTGGCCACGCAGTGATGGACTACGTGTGGCTTGCTAGAAAGTGTGAGGGAGGTGATTGTTGTTGAAGAGGTTGGTTACCCAGTCTGTGAGCAACTCTCTCCAGGTGAGAGAGTGCGCGAAGGAAGTGAGAACTCCTGGAAGGAGTCCTGTAGCTGCCACAGAGCTCAGAGACTTCTGGTCTGGTCTATTGCTGAAGCCCAAGGGAAGGGAGGTTAGCAGCCGATGGAATGTCTTGGTGACAGTGAAGGTGTATACTCCTGGGGTGGGATAGACATGTGGGGAATGATAGTCTGTGGGAAGTGGGCATAAGTGGCTCCTTGGAGAGAATCCTTCTCCTGTGACTGTGTGTCTTCCTGTATTCCCTGCCTAGCCTAGGAATCCCTACCCGGTGGAGCTTAGTCCCAGCTCGGGGGTGACCTATTGCTGAGAGTGATGAGCAGCGCGGTCTAAGGCTGGGAGGTTTGTGGGAGGTCTACATGTAGTTGGTGAATTACATTCAGTCTAAAATATAAGCATATACATGCATATAATTTCAATTAAATATGCATATCTGTGATTCTATCAATGTTTACATGTATTCCGCTGTAGTTGTGAATTATTGTTAATGCTGTGGATTATGTATCCTAATGGTATTAATGTGCTTATGCTATGTTTAACTGTTATTAAGTAATTGTATATCATAAGAATGCATAATATGTTATAGTAGTGTTTTTCCGCGTAGTAATGTTGGCTCGACCATGGCGTTGATGGTCGGGGATGTTACATCACTACCCATGAGAAGAGTGGGATCAACCGAAGATTGAATCGATGTGACCACTTTGGTATAATCGACACTCTCTAAGAGAAGAGTGGTATCAGCCGAAGATTGCATCGATGTGACCACTTTCTCAACCACTAGTTGAATAGGCTATGAGAAAACATGGTCTAAAGGTGCATCACCCCCCAAAAGGGAAGTGGGATTGGCCGAAGATTGCATCGACGTGACCACTTTCTCAATCACTGGATGAAGAGACTGTGAAGAAACCTCACAAGACTTAGAATTATAATATCTTGTAGATAGGGACCACGATCTTCGTACCTCTGGTAGGCCATGGAATAAATGGGTAAGGTGATATCCCTTGCAAAGATTCCAGGGGAACTTAGGCTTACATCCTATCCATCTATGTTTCTCAATAGAATCAATTCCCCCAACATGACTAGCAGTGGTTGGTTACTTGTCCCAAACATGACTAGAAGAGGTTGGTGATTGGTCAATAACATGACTCACAGAGGCTACAGAACTATCGCCAGTATGACTAGAAGTGACTGGACTTTTCCCCCCAGCATGACTTGCAGAGGCTGGGTGCTAGTCTTCAACATGACTTGCAGAGGTTGAGGACCTATCTCCAACATGACTCGCAGAGGTTGGTGATTGAAATCCAATATGAAATGAAGGGACTAGGTTCATTCCCCGAGCATGACTTGCAGAGGATGGGTGCTAGTCTTCAACATGACTAACATAGGTTGAGGACCTGTATCCAACATGAATCACAAAGGTTGGTGATTTCTTCTTCTTATTCTTCCTCTTTCTATTTTTTTTAGACTTCCAGTTACTAGTAGTTGGAATTTCACTAGAGAAGGAAGAAGGAGGAGGAGAAGAATTTGTTGATGAAGGAACATCAACATTATTCCCATGACATATGGTTCTTAACTTGGAAGCTTCAAGAGCATTTGGAACATTTGTAATGGTACCCAACCAAACCGGTAGTCCCACATTCAACCTAGGAATGTACAAGGTGGCCATCAAAGGGACACCAACATTTCCAAAGAAAGGAAAATAACAAGAATCCCCTTGTGAAGGGGTTCCTTGGTTGGTATCATCAGTAAATTTAGCCATGAATATCTTATGCACAGGTTCTCCCCTTGTAGGATTGTTCAAGTCCATAAAAGTCTCACACACTGACTCCTGTGAACTAGTGTTATAAAAAACAACAACTATAAAGAGGTAGCTCCACGTTTCTAAGAGGAAGAACGAAAATCCATCACGACCGATAGAGTGGGCGGTCTACCACCTTAGGTCAAAGACCCAAATAAATGACTGACTAACTCACTATGGAAAACTAGGGAGCATAGAGCACACATTAAAATTTTCTAAAGGCAAATCAAGCAGATGACTAACTAGTGGGAAGGAAAGTTACACCAATTGACACTAGAGAAACTAACGAGCGCAAGTGAAACTCGAACAGGGAAGCACCCTCTGGGTATACTCTATGAAGCATGATCCGACATCCACCCTAGGTACCATGGAATACCCCTGCAGTCACATATGTAAGTTCGCAAAATATAGGCAACTAAGTTGCCAGCTCGCAGTCAGTCACCAGGCGAGTACAGTCGACAGTAAGGTATATCGTAATGAGTAGGATAACAAGTTTGAAGCCCTTCAAGGGTGTCGAAAGCAATTGGTCTGGAAGAAAAATGAGGATCTCGAATGGATTCAAGGTCCAAGAATCTCTGTAGGCAAATGTGATTGGTATTTTTCCCGATAAAGACCCTCAATATACAACCCCCACTACTTTTAGTCCAGCTTTGGAGGGGTTATATCCTCTGCCTTTCCTCACGCGATCTTGTTTTTATCCCCTGTGTTAGAGGGGGGTCTCTGATAACTTTTATGATACTTGACTTAAAGCACTCCCTATATCAGACTCTAATGTTTGTTTTAAAGTGGCCTTGAAGAGTTTTGACTTCACACCTAATTCAAGGCCCTAAAACCCTAAACTAGTCGGTGAACCCTACAAACAAAAAGTCCAATAATTTTTAGATTAAGCATTAATTGTAAGGCTTGATTTACACAAAGGGTGTGGTATTATGAAAAGATGAATAAGGAAGAGAATTTTAAAACATTTGAAAGAAAAAGATACTTCAAAATTAAAGCAATGCTTGTAAACAACTCTTTTTAAATTCAACTTTTCTAATTGATATTTCAAGATCTTGTAAACGAAGAAATACTAAAAATTGCTTTCGTTTGACTACAAACTACTTATGTTTCAGGAAATTGAAAAGAAATTTGAAACGAGGACTCTTTTTTTCTTTTGAAAATAGAAACCTTGACTACTTTACCTAACTAAATGCAAGAAAATAATTTTTATTTTTTATTTTTCGAACTGCTTTAATAAGAAAAAAATGAAGTAAAAACCTTTTTTTCTTTTTCTCAAAGAAAGAAACAGGAACAAAGAGAAAACTAAAAACAAGTTTGATAAAGACCCTAAGCCCGCTGCGGATCGCATGGATTCAACCAAGAAACCAAAAGGAGGATATAAGACTTGACATATCACTCTAAACCTTTTAGGGAAAACACACGAAGACTAAGGAACAAGTACACTAAAACTTCAACCCAAACTATGGCCACAGATAAAGACTCTGATTGATTCAAGAAATCCCTGGGAAGTCTGAACTTCTATTAGGAAAGATAAAAACTCTCTCTTTATTAAAAAATACTTTCATGAAATAGAGATGCGGGTTGTTGTATAAAAAACTTGCGTATGTACGCGGGATATCTACTATGCAGAGCGCGTCAATACATGGGATGACCCAAAACAGGGCATGTACACCTCTGATACTTTTCAAAAATAAAAATACAAGGCATACTTACAAGGTAGGGAAGGAAGGTATGCACCTTGTAGGTGACTAGAAACCCTAAAAAGACTCAGTAAACTTGACTAAAACTCGAAAGGAAAACAAAAACCAATCAACAACCCAAAAACCTCCCAAAAAACCCTAGAGAGATCCTCAGTATGGTCGTTGGTTCTGTTAGTGGGAAAATCCCCCCTATAACTATACCAGGGTTTAAGATATAGATAGAGCGAATGACCGTCTCAAATTCAATCTAGTTTCTACTCTACCCGAAACATACCAAAATAAATGAAAATAAAGCAATAGAATAAAAGATCGGTAACTATACCTTTTATCCCACGTCTGGTGATGATCTACTCAAGCTTTATAGCTCCAAAGACTGCAAGTCTCCTCCCAAGGCTAACCTGCATCCAAAAATAGGAAAGAAATGACTACAAACATGTTATTTCTATTTATAAATTAGGTTTAGATATCAAATTCTATGTATAAATCAAAGAAAATACACAAAACATCATCATTTGGGACATGGAAAAAAGATTCTTTTATTCATCAAACAAAAGACTGAAACTTACAATCCATTCCGACCACTATTCTGTGAACCTCATCTGGGATCATCTTTAAAATGATCCAAGTGTACATTCAATAAGACTCTTCTCTCAATCTACTTATCACCTCAATGAAAGGGGATGGATTGGATGGAAGAAAAGGGGCTGAAGAGGGAGTGTTGAGGCAGTAACTCACAAAAGGTAGCAAATTCTTGGGAAAGGAAGGAAAGTGAAATTGGGCAGCGTTTCATTGTTCTTATGCTTAGTTGTGAAATGATACCCCAAAACCTCCTTTTATATGACAAAAGGATGGTTATTCGGTTGGGGGACGGGCTTTATCACGTGAATTGGTTGGGTAACCTCCAATAGCCCGTGAATTCCACCGAATTCCTTACAACTTTTTAATTTTTGCAACTTTTAGAGGTATATGCGGGTTGTGTATTATGCAACATGCATATGTATGCACTTTTTATAGCATGAATCAAGCGTATGTACGCGGGTTGTAGTGGTACATGGCGCGTACTGTTGGATTACTGAGAGAGGGGGTGAATCAGTAATAGAGAAATTTAATCCTTTTTAACCATATAATCCAAGTGTTATATCAATGTAGCATTATCATCCAATAAATGCAGAGTAAATAACAAATGAACAATCATACACATACACAATACACTAGTGTTTTACGTGGAAACCCAAAGCGGAAGAAAACCATAGAATGATTTTTCTTATATGTCTTGCAGAATTACATTCATTGGAAGCACCAACTTTCTTTGTTTTCCAGCTAAAACTGGAAGGAGGCTCCAACCCCCTTGTTTATCAGGCTACAACCTGAAGGAAGCTCCAACTCCCCTATTCTCTAGCTACAACCAGAAGGAGGCTACAACCCCCTATGTTCTCCGGCTACAATCGGAAGGTGGCTACAACCACCTTTCCTTTCCCCGTCCAACCGCCCTGAAGTAGAAGTAGAATGATGGAACCACTGTCACACTATCATTGTGAGATATACCACTGTAAACCTATATCAATAAACCTGAACCATACATCAACCATGCATCAACATGTACCTCAAACTATAATCAACCTGTACCATAAACAAGTGCATCAACCATGCACCAACCTGTACCAAACAACCTGTAATAAACATGTACCATAAACAAGTGCATCAACCATGCACCAACCTGTACCAAACAACCTGTAATCAACCTGTACCATAAAAAAGTGCATCCAACCATGTACCAAGTATGTACCAATCAT
>JZKD02S1672804.1:1311839-1327692 GCA_000966675.3 Picea glauca
TCACTTCACTTTATTATTTAAATAATCCTTCTTGACTTTGTCACTTTACTTTATCATTTAAACAATAATTTCTTCTTTGCAAGCTCTTTGACTTCTTTGACCTTTTGGGGCTTCAAGACAACATATGAGGGTCCTCCAACTTCGTAGGGCCATAACTCTCAAACCGTGAGGAGCCATGTGATGTTTCGCATACCACCAGAAATGACATGACATGTATTATCCATATAGAATAGTATTACATTCAAATATATTAAAACTCATACCATTATACATGAAACAAACTTGGGTCCATTACCCAAACCTTTGTGCTACCAGAATTCACTACCAGACTTTCTTCAAGGGTTGACATCAATGACAACCAACCTTAATCAACACGTACATGCTCTAAAATTTGTTTTTTTAAGTATAGCTTCTCAATAGTGATATGGAAAATTATGCAAGTAAGAGGTCCAATTCCATGTATTCATGAGTAGGGAATTTTAGGGCTATAATAAAGGGTTGATTCAGAGTGTTTCCGGTATATGGAATTTCAATGATCATGGATCTCATGACATGGCATGGAAACCTGACATAATTTTTAATTTTTAAACACCAAACCCAATGTATGTAGGTTGTAGTGGAGGAACCTCCGTATGCGCTTGTGTTATAACTGATTCGGCACATATATGTATAAAAATGTGCATTTTTTACTCTGGAGTGAACAAAAAAGGGGAATTCAAGTCTGCATAGAGAAATAAAAGGCCATCCAAGAAAGTTTCATCGAATGAGACAAACTTTGTTGTAACAAGGGTTAGACAAAGTTTGTAGGTGTTATCTCCGACCTTTTTCAATACCTCAAAAGGACCATTATGCATAGCCTTGATATTCTTACAAGGACCATGTAGTCTTTCATTATTCAGTTGTAACCATACTTTGTCTCCCACTCTAAATGTTTTCTCTTTTTTATGTTGGTCATGTCTAGACTTGTACGCTTCCAGTGACTTATTCAACGTCTCCTACACCTGCAAATGGATCTGCTTTCTCTTCTCAACAATTTTTTTTTATTTTAATTCATATCCTATGAGGTCCTCCCTCACTCCTCTTTGGTTTCCATATACAACATCTAAGGGTGAAGATGGAAAATATCCAAAGAAAGTTTCAAAAGGTTCCTTACCAGTAGAAGTGTATATTTCTCTGTTATAAGAGTGTTGTATATAGATCAAAATTCCATCCCAGGTATTTGAATGCTTATGATTGTAACCCCTCAAAAGATGCACCAAAGTCATGTTGACTACTTTTGTTTGACCATCTGTTTATGGATGGAATGTTGTATACCTATTGATATTAGTTTCCATATTCTCCCACAATGTATGTTGGCACATCAAGCATTGATGGTTCATCACACATCTCCCAGGTTCAGTCGGTCGAGTGGTTGACCTACATCTAGATACAATCGATCGAGAAATCGACCAACACACTACATCAGTCGTTTGAGTAGTTGACATGCCTGTTAGAAAGACAGTAGACCAACAAACGAAGATAGTTTTATGGTGGATTGACCATCCCAACAATCGTTTATGAGTTGGATGCATAGGAGGTGAGTTCAAGAATCATTGTCAAGTCGAATCAACAACGCAGATTTGGCGGAGTCAACTCTAACAATTGAAGGTTACATGTGGACAAGATCTTCTAGATTCTATGGAAGCGAGTTAGATATTCATGCTATAAACAACATACCCCTTGGTTCATTATCATCGATAAGATCTTATATGTTAGGTACCTAACCCCTCATGTAGTTAGAATAATATGTTTCGATGTAATAAAGGTCAGTATTAAAAAGGCCTAGCAATTAGGAAGAATAAGTCAAAAGTAAGAAGACCTAATAGAAGCTTCCACTTCTAGAAGGATCTTCCTCTAGATTGTTCTTTTGGATAGACATATTTAGTATAATTAGGAGTAGAAAGTATGCAAAGTTTTGTCTTGGATATTATTGTAATATATCTCTGCTCTGTTGGAGGTTTCCCCCTCGAAGAAGCAAGTGAACTTTTCTCTCAGTAATCAAAGTGCCCTTTATGCTGTTATTCCGGTATTATTGTGGTATAGTTCTGGTTATATCATTGTTTATTTTCCATTTCTAGCTAATTATTTTTGTTCTGCATACTATTTTATATTTGGAATATTACAAGTGGTATCAGAGCACCTTCCTCGGAAGAAAATTGTGGGTTGATTTTTTTTTCAGGGTAGAGACATATTCTAACATCTTTAACCTACAGAGATATTTCGTTACGTGCATAAACCCGTAGTCGAGGATTCATACACGCAGGAAATACAAGTGGTACTTAAGCGCACATGTTTTGGCCACCCTTTTAACCCTTGTTGGTACCCCTTCGAGTGGTAGCACATCAGACAACACCTGTATATGGATCATCCTATATCTCCTGAAGCCCTCCATAGATAAACCAATTGGTTGCCTGACTGTTATAGTTCCACTGAGAAAAACCCTCGGGAAGATACTCTATAGTACCTGGGTAGTCGGGTAGTATGGCTAAGGGCATGATCCAACCTCCTTAGTTGGTGCCCTAAGATATTGGGCCGAGTACTACTGTTGGATCCCAAACATATATCAGAGAGCTACAGAACAGGAAAAACCCTTGTCTGTATAACCCTTGAATACTCTAACCCTTGGGACAGAAACAAAAACAGAACATACAAGATCTATTGTCGTGCAACTGTGTCTCCTGCATTCGGGTTGCAAAATTACTACACATTTCTTCCTGTTAATCATTTGGACATTTTGTCACTATAGTATTCTTCATATCGTGGTATAACTCTGCAGGAGTAAAAAAAAAATATGGATCCTGTTGGCACTATTATTTGAGACCTATCCCATTGGATTCCTCTCTTCTCCCTTATCGTAGTCATACCTATCGTTTCAACAAATTTTTTTTATCGTGGAACCGACCCCCTTACAACACCCTTATTTGGGATTTACCCCATTGTATTCCACTCATCGCCCTGATAGTTGTGATACAATTCACCTATAACCCATTTTTTTTGTGGTCCCACCCACCCATTTTCGTGTTCCCTCTTCATCATGTCCCACAATTGTAGCCAAGAATTGGAAGCTTGCTTCAATTCCTTTCACTCTAATTTCATAGAAACCCAAGAATAAGTGAGAAAACTAAGTGCCAATGTTTCCACCATTAATAAAACATGGATTCCTCCATCTATTCCAAAATAGAGGATCTAAAACAAGACCTCAAACAAGACCTCGCTACCCAGCTTGAATCCTTCAATACCCAGTTTGTCTCCTTCACTACGATGATTTGTGCCAAGTTGCGTATCCCTGCAGATCATCCCTCATCTGACTCACCTTTTCAAACTGAAGGTGAAACTTCCTCTCATTCCCAGAATTTCTAGCCCCATCACTTTCAGCGTGACCTACACCTTATGCATGTGGATGTGACCAAATTTGATCCCTGGATCCCACTGGCTAGGTAACTCAAATGGAACATTATTTCTCGTTGTATGGAATTACATATGAGTTGGCCAAACTCTGGTATGGTTTTTTTCATCTAGATCAAGAACGTTGGCAATGGCAGAAATGGAGAAAAAATGCCCGCTAAGGGTATGTGGCTTGGAAACACTTTGTGTCAAAGATTTGTGAACGCTTTGACACTGACACCAACCATTTAGGCTATTTGGAAAGGTTAAAACAATATGGCACAATGGAAGACTTTATAGCCTCTTTTGAGTGATTGGATTTTCGTACAAAGGGCATGTCTGATGCTTTTTTCCTAGAATGTTTTATCAATGGCCTCAAGGACTAGGATATTCGTTCCCATGTCCTCATGGGTCGACCTCAGAGTTGGGTGGATGCTACTAAAAGATTTAAGGAATCACAACAGGTTGTCTCTTCTCAAAATCGAAAACTCTCCTTTATTCCTCGCACTAAACCAATCACTCCCACTCCTTCTACTCTACTAAAGATCCATAAATTGACCAGGGAAAAAATGGTTGAACGCTAACTCAAAGGACTTTGTTATAATTTCCATGACAAATATTTTCTTGGGAACAAGTGTAAGGAAAAAAATATTTTTATGGCCATCTCGGAGGGTGTTTCGGAAGACAATATTGAGGCTCCCCTTGTGTCTGTGTCACCTAAACCCACTGACATGACCCCTCCCGAAGTAGAACTAGTCATTTACCTAAATGATCTCACTGGCTTCTTTGCTCCCCAAACCCTCAAGATAATTGGTTACATTAATCCTAGGAAGGTCATCATTCTTTTTTATAGTGGAAGCACCCATAATTTTATTCATCATCGCATTTCCCAAGAAACTAATTGCTATATCTGTGCCGTCAATAATTTTCAAATCATGATTTGCAATGGTAGGTCCATGAAATGTGGAGGGCGTTGTGAAAATGTGCGTCTCCAAGTTGGTCAGTACCACATGAAATCTCATATGTTTTCTATCAACATGGGTGATTATGACATTGTGTTGGGTGCAGAATGGCTAAGGAATTTGGGTCCCATTTTCATGTATTTTAAGGAATTAACCATGCAATTTGACCAGGAGTGCCAACAATATAAGTTCCAAGGAATCACCACTGGTTCCTCAGAGATCATCAGTTTCCATCGCATGGAAAAGATTCTCAAAAAAGGTCATTGTGGCATTATTGCACTATCAACTCCATGCCATTCAATCCACTAAGACACCCTCTGTGCTGCAGGACCTCCAATCCATCCTCTCTAAACATAAAGTGGTTTTTTCCACTCCCCAGGGACTCCCTCCTTCCCATGGTGTTCATGATCATTCCATTCCCCTTGTCCCCATAATCCTTCCTCCCAATATCCGTCCCTATCGTCATCCATTTTCCCAAAAAAATGAAATTGAGAAAGTTGTTCAAGAATTGCTCAACGCAGGTGTTATCCTCCCTAGTATGAGCCCCTACTCTTTTCCTGTGTTCATGGTCCTTAAGAAAGAAGGTTCTTGGAGCATGTGTCCTAACTTCCGCACCCTAAAAAAACTCACCATTAAAGACAAATTTCCCATTCTTATCATTGATGACCTTTTGGATGAATTGAGTGGTGCCCAGTTCTTTACTAAATTGTATCTTCGTTATGGATACCACCAGATACATATGAATGAGTCAGACATTCCTAAGCCTGAATTTAGAATTCATGAGGGCCACTATGATTTTTTGGTCATGCCCTTTGTCTTGTGTAATGCTCCCTCCACTTTCCAAAGCCTCATGAATCATGTCTTTCGTCATTTTCTCCATCATTTTGTCTTAGTTTTATTTGATGATATCCTCATCTATAGTAAAACCTGGACAACACATCTTGCTCATGTGGATCGAGTTCTCCATCTACTCTCTCAACACCAACTTTTCCTCAAATAATCTAAATGTGCTTTTGGCACCTCAAAAGTCACGTACTTGGGTCATCTTGTTGGCAAGGCCGATGTTAGGGTGGATCCTAAAAAGATTAAAGATATGCAATATTGGCCTCACCCAAAGACTCTCAAAATATTGCATGGATTTCTGGGTTTAACAGGTTATTACTGCAAGTTTGTTAAGAATTATGGAAATATTGTGGCACCTCTCATTGCTCTCCTTAAAAAAAATTCTTTCACGTGGACTCCAGCAGTTGCTCATGCTTTTCAAACCTTGAAGATGGCCATGTGCACCACTCCAGTCCTATCCCTTCCTGATTTCACAAAGACCTTTGTCCTGGAATGTGATGCTTCCGGAAAAGGACTTGGAGTAGTCCTTATGCAAGAGGGTCGACCTTTGTCCTTTACCAACAAACAACTATCAGAGCGAAATTTGGGAAAATCAATCTATGAAAAGGAAATGCTGGCTATTCTACATGCCGTGGATCTTTTGTGCCCTTATATATTAGGGAAATGCTTCCAAATTAAGACAGATCATCAAAGCCTCAAGTATTTTCTAGAACAACGCCTTTCCTCCCCAGAGCAGAGAAAATGGGTGACTAAGCTCTTTGGATATGATTATGAGATCATTTACAAGAAAGGAAAAGACAATGTGGTTGTTGATGCACTTTCTAGAAAATATGAAGATGAAGAGTCCATTTTTTCTCTCTCTCCTTCATTGTAGTAGATTGGCTCCAAGATGTTTGCGAGGAATGGCTACACGATCCCAAAAGTTCACATATGATACAACAATTGCATGCCAATTATCTAGTTTCTTGAGGGTACTCTTAGATCAATGATGAGGTTTGATACAAAGTCTGTTTGTGTTTAAGTAAACAATCAAAACTTAAATCCACGGTACTTTTTGAGCTTCATGTTACAACCACGGATGCGCACTCAGGGTTTACCAAAACCTATGACCGGGTCAAACGTTATTTTTTCTGGGATGGTATGAAACATGAAGTTCACAATTTTGTGGCAAAATGTGATGTTTGTCAATGCAACAAGGGAGAAACAATCAAAGCTCCTAGAACACTACAACCACTTCCTATTCCAACTGCTATTTGGAGGGATATCTCTATGGATTTTATTTTAGGATTACCTAAATCGGGAAATAAATCAGTCATCATGGTGGTAGTTGATCATCTTTCCAAGTATGCTCATTTCTGTGCCCTTCAGAACCCATTTACAGCCTCCATCGTGGCTCAACTTTTCATGGATCAGGTCTTCAATCTTCATGGACTGCCTCATTCTATTGTTTCTGATCGCGACCCAAATTTCACCAGCAATTTTTGGCAAGAACTATTCAAGCTACAAGGCACTCAATTGCATTTCATCACAACTTATCATCCCCATACTGATGGTCAAATTGAAGTTGTCAACAAGTGTTTGGAAACATATTTCAAGTGTTTTTCATCGAAAGGAAAAATTAGTGGGCTCAGTGGTTACCAATAGCTAAATGGTGGTACAACACTTCTTACCATACAACTACCCACATGACTCCTTTTGAAGTGGTATATGGAAAAAATCCACCTTCAGTTATCTCATACTTTATAGGTGTCTCGAAGGTCCAAGAGGTTGACCAAACGCTTATAGTTCAAGAGGATATTCTTTGTACCCTCAAAGATAATTCAGTCATGGAAAAGAATCGCATGAAGCAACAAGAAGATCAATGTCTCTTTGAACGTCAATTTGAAGAAGGAGATTAGGTGTTTCTTTGACTGCAACCTTATAAATAAAATTCCCTCAAGGTTGACCATTGTCAGAAACTGGTTCCCAAATTTTATGGTCCTTATACCGTTCTCAAGAATGTGGGATAGGTGGCCTATCAGTTAGCTTTTCCAAATCATTTTAAGATCCATCTTGTTTTTCATGTTTCCTTCTTAAAGAAGGTGATTGGAACTAAGTGCCAAACTCAAACCAACCTTCCTGAGTTGGACGAAGAAGGCTCCATTTGGATACAACCACAAGCAGTTTTGGACCAGCGTGAGCGTCATCTGCATCAGTGAACCATCAAGGAAGTGTTATTCCAGTGGAAAGATACAACTATAGTAGATTCCACTTGGGAACCAACTACCATTCTACAACAATTTCCTCATCTCAATCCTTGAGGACAAGGTTGTTTTTAAGGGAGAGGACATGTTATGTACCTAACAACTGACGTAGTTAGAATAATATATTTCCATGTAATAAAGGTCAATAGTAGTAAGGCCTAGAAAAAGGAATAATAATTCAAATGTAAGAATACCTAATAGAAGCTTCCGCTTCTAGAAGGATCTTCCTCTAGATTATTCTTTTAGATAAACATATTTAGTATAAATAGGAGTAGAGGGTATGCAATTTTTTTTCTTGGATATTATTGTAATAGAACTCTGCTCTCTTGGAGGTTACCCCCTCGAAGAGGCAAGTGAACATTTCTCTCAGTAATCAAAGTGTTGTTTATGGTGTTGTTTCGTTATTATTTTGGTATTATTGTGGTATAGTTATGGTTATATCATTGTTTATCTGCCATTTCTAGCTAATTATTTATGTTCTACATACTATTTTATATTTGGAATATTACAATATAGATCATGCAATAGATTATGTGTATAATTATGTGCAATAAGCATTGTGATGTTCTGATTACAGTGTGCTCTCCTTAAGTGTTGTGACTGTGTCTTTAAAGACCACCCTCTGTCTTTGAAATTTTTTGTTCCTCTTCGATTATCTAGAGTAATGTATTTTCTATTTCATGTCATGTTTCATCCTATTCCCCAACATGGTATCAGAGTCAATGGTTTAAAACCTCGACCTGTTATCTACAAACCTTGTTGAGTCAGATCAGTTGCATGATTGACTCTGGGATGGTGGTTTGATGATTGGAACTGATTAAAACATACCAGTTTCTATCTAAATATCGAAGATGGATTCAAATATTGATCTTGTTGTTCTGAATGGGTCAAATTATGTAGTGTGGGAACCAGATATGGAAAATCTACTAAAGAGTAAAGGAATGTGGCAGTATATGAAGATTGTGATTCTAGATCCAATATACGATTGGAAAAAGTTCATTGATGATGGAAAGAAGGATGCGGTTATAGGGGTCATCACAACATACATCTTGTGGGAGACTTGATTTAACCTCAATGGAATTGACCGCCCCCATCATTTTTGGAGGAAGATAAAATCATTGTTCAACCGAGTTGACGAGAGCCATGTCATGTAGTTGGAGAAAGAAATGATCTCTCTGGATCCTCATTATTTTGATAGAATGGAGGACTATTTGGCATGTGTCAAATAAATCCAGATGAAATTGGGTGAATGTGGAAAGAACTATCATAAACATGATGGAGAACTCATCAATCTAGTCCCGATGAACTTTAGAGCACCATTCGATGTGTTCTTATTTACTTTCCGCACCAATTGGGAAGAACATAAGGAAGATGGTAAGGATTACACATTTGAAGCTTTCTATGGTGTTTTGATTAATGATTAACATAGACTACTTTAAGAAGGAAATATTGGTGGTAAAAACTAGGCCCACTTTCTCAAGGGAAAGAGCAAGATGGATTCTAGGGATAGAGTACGGTTTGAGGCCTCTACACATAAACTTGCATACCATGACCATAAATCTAAGGGACAGACAGATGCACCACAACGAATTCAAAAGAAGAAGACATGTCAGTACTATGGAAAGACTAGACATGTGGAGAAAGTTTGTTATAAGAAGAGAGATGACTTGGAGAACAAGGTTAAATTCCTTGAAGGAGACATTTCCATTGCACGCCAACGTGAAACCCGCTGATAATTTCACCTTTAAAGTTGGAAATTCTCAGGCCTTGTTATCTCATTCTGCACAAAACAAATGGGTAGTCGATTCTAGGTGCACTCATCACATGGCTAAAAATGCCTAATTGTTCATGTGGTTGGATGAAGCTAAAGAGAGGAAAATATACGTTGCCAATGATTTTTCTCTAGATTTTATTGGTTAGGGTGATGTTTCCCGTTGACATGGGAAGAGTTTCAACGTATATCATGTGCCAAACCTTCGTGAAAATCTATTGTTTGTTGCTTAGTTAACACATGTTGGAGTAGGACATTTTGGGTGAGTTTTGGGAGCAGTGGATCGTGCGACAAGTCAAGAAAGGAGCAACGCACACAGAATATAATTAGCACATTTTCAAGAGCCAAGGTGTGGAAGGCGGAATTTACTTAGGAGTTTTGGGACATAAAAAACATTTTAACGAGCTAATCCCCAATGTATATTTATAAAAATGTAAATGGTTTTTGGGTAGAGAGAGCTCAATGGGGAGTTGGTTTTTGGGCAATGAGTATCTTGTTGTTAGTTATTTATCCATGAGTAAGAATTTAATGTGAAGAATGAGATAAGTGTGCACTATATGCGCTAATGGATAGGGAATTTGGGAAAGAACTAAAGTATCTTGTATGAGTGCAGTGCACACCTATTGTAAGGATTGAACATGAACTAATAATATAAGAAGCCAGTGATTTTGGACATAGCCCAGTTTGGGGTGATCCATGTTAAATATTTATGTATTGATGTGTTTCCTATTATGATATGTTGGTTTAATCTATTTGTTGCGCACATGTAATAGATGGTTAATGGTTAATATGAATATGTATCTGATTGTTCCATGCATATGTTGAATGCTTAAGTAATATGGATTTTTCATAGGTTGTTGTGTTTTTATGGTTTCATGCACAAAATATATGAATGAATGTTAAGAGAATGGTTGTGATGAATGCCTCATATTCCCCCATGACTGTGGAATCTCGGTTCCTACAGTCCCCATAGGTACCTCAGGTGAGACTTCACCTGCTTGCAGGTGTTGTCGAAAGGGTCAGTATCTTGGGATTTGTTGGTGAATTAATGTTTAACCCCGAGTGTCCCCACTACGTGCCAAAAAATGGTTCCATTGTCAAGACCGAGATATGAGACTAAGGGGGATGTGGAGGCATACTAAGGAGAAGATTGGAAAATGGTTGAATGTGAAGGAGATCAAGTTTGATGATTATCACATAGGAATGGCTACAAAGTTACGCATTTACAGATTTTCATGAGATTTTCTTTGTTGACTTCCCAAATATTTTAGCAGAGTTGATCTAGATATTTATTGAACAAATCCGAAGATATCAAACCATAGTTCCAAGGAATTGGACTCTTTAATAGATTCAATGAGTTAATTACATAAGCAATAAGAAATCATTCATAGTTTATTACCAGTTGAATAATGTGTTGGGAGGTTACATTATTGAATTTTCCATATATTATAATCAGTCATATAGTGTTGTTGAGAAGGAATTATTTAAAGGACCACATGAAAGATACATGAATCCATTATCTACGTGGATTGAGATGTTGTTGTGCGAAAAGGGAGTTATAAAAATGGAATCAGATTGCTAAGCACTTTCGTGCGGATAGGGGAACTGGGGGATGATCGTGGAATGGTTTGAGTGTAGAGAGGGATGAAGAGAAGGAATGAGGGTGTTGAGAGAAGAATAGTTTGTGACGAATGAAGAGATTGGATTATCTCATAGTGGTAAGAGATTTAGATCGAATAAGAAGAGGATTGTGGCTAAGAGAGAGGGGAAACACAATGAAATTGAGGAAAGAGAAATTTGTGTAATACTCTATATCAAAGGAAGTTTGCACACAAAAGAGGAAGAGATCCATCACCTCAGTCCAGTAGAAGAGGATCCCACTCATATTGGACCTTGCGTCGAACCCACGACCCCATGTGCGTTTCCAAGAACTGAGGTAAGATCAAAAACTTTGTCAATTGTAGTTAGTGAATGAAGTAAAGATAGTAGTAGAAGTAATTAGAGTAGTGTAAGTAGTACGCCGAGCAAAAAACAATTAGTGTTATCAGAAAAGAATACTGCATAGAACATGATGGCAGGGGTAGATCCCACCTTAAGGATGCCTATCTTTAATGGGGAAAGATCATAGGATCCAGAACAACATTTGTTTGTTTGTGAAACCATATGGACTATGAAGAAAATCTAGGACAATGATGTGAATATTGCACAATTGTAAATTACCTTTAGAGATTGTACACTATTATGGTACATGAAATATCAAAATACTATGCCTGCAGGACAAACTAGAACCTTGGCAAAGGTAAGACAAGCTATATTGAAAGAGTTTCAAAAGCCTAAGTTTGAGTCGCAATACATTATAGTTGAAGGAGATAAAGTAGATAGTAAATGAATTAGTGTGGGACTATGATCAAATATTCAAGATAATAAATGAATGTTTGAAATTCCAAATTCTAGATGAACAACATAGGGAGTGTTTTATTGCAGGATTATTGTCACATATACGCTTCCCTTTGATGCAGAAGAAGATTGTGACATAGTCATAAGCTATGGAAATTGATATGAAATTGGAAGCATTCCCCGTAGGAGAGAATAATGTGGGTATGGATAAATTTCAGTCACAGTTGATCGCACTGACTATTCAATTACCTGAAATTACGAAAGGAAAAGAAAAGCGCCAGGGAGTCTAGTGTATCACATGTAGAACAAATGGTCACCATAAGGATGAATGTCTAGCTTTTTAGGAGTATTTGAATACGGGAGTTCCAAATCCATTAGGTCTATGGTGTGATATTTGAAATATGATGAGTCACCACCTTCATAATTTTCCATTGATGCAAAAATACCAGAGCACTACTAGGAACCTATTTTTCAACTTTTGTAAGTCTGTAGGACATGAAGATAAATATTTTTGTGCATTTTATTTCATGAGAGAGCACATTGCAGATGCATATAGAGTCCAAGGTGAAGAATCATAAGGAGGATTTCCATGGTATAATATTCCCAAAGGTTATAATCAAGGAGGAAGAGGAGGGTTCATAGGTCGTAACATAGGAGGATTTGGAAAAGGAAGAGGTCCAATCGTGTGTTATAATTGCAATCATCCTGAAAATTTAGCTTGAGACTATCCAACTCCTTGCATGACCTGTACATGTTTCAAATAACTAGACCATGTGATGGAGCATTATCCACAGTTGATCAAAAAATGGAAAGGAAAGAGGACAACAAATGTATATAAAATAACAATTGAAAAGTATGATGAACAACCTAATATAGTAGTGGTTACGTGTGGAGGGATGAGAACTGGAGATGATGTGACTGATCAAAGGAATAGAATCCACTAGTGGGTAAGGAAAGTAGTGGATCCTTCTCTGTTGTTCAATTCTATAAAGGAGAAAGAGACCTAATAGAAAGCATGAAAAGAAGTGGTTGGAGCATAATGGATACCATCGACTTCGACTTCGACCATGCCACCTTTGTATGACAGAGCACCGATGAATGATATGCCTATAGTCTATGACCATTTATAAAAGCAAGTTGAAAAGGTAAGCACTTTGCAAAGTTTCCTAAGAAGTTGTTTAGAATTAATGAAAGATGAGTCTGCTTTCAATAGTCTTGCATGGAATGATTGACCAATGTGCACAAGAAAAAGAGATACATGTCGCACACCGAGTAGTTAACCAGGTGCGCCTAAAAACGAGAACAAACATGAAGTTCTTACTAAATGCATAGATAGGAGATTACGACATGGACAATATCATTCTATATCTGGGGTCTGATGTGAATGTCATCTCGAGATAGAATTAGGAGATGATGGGATAGTCGAGGCTGATTTTTTCACCTATCCAGTTGATACTAGCGAACTAGCATAAAATCATTCCAGTTGGAAGGATGACGGTGGTAAGTGTTAATATTGATGGAGTGTGAAGTATAGTGGGCTTCAAACTGATCGAAATAATAGATGATAATACACCTTATCCAACATTATTGAGACTAGATTGGACATTTGATAACCATACTATCATTGATCTAAAGAAGATACAAATGATATTTGAAGTGGAAGACTTTAAGCTTTCTACACCATTAGATCCCACAGAAGGAAGAATATTTGTAGAACCAACAAAGGGAAAAGGACTTGATAATATGTATAATATGACTGTGCGGATGGAGGATTATGTGAATCCTACAACTCAAGGTGTACTCAGTTGGCAGAGTACTAGCTCCTATGTGTCAGACTCAAAAGAGGCTTTGGAGAATTGGAAACAAAGACTGCACGAAGTATCGACAAGAAAATATGCTTGGATTACCCGCGTGTTGCGATGGATTGGAACTAAGATAGTTGAACCTCCAAGGTATGATGGAATAACTGATGTAGTTTCTTTTATAATAGAATTTGAATTGAAAATATCAGATCAAAAAATATTATTATCTTTAGATGTTACACTGAAAGTGACTCTAGATAGATGGTGGGTTTCACATAAGGACAAAATAAAGGATTGGAAGCAGTGAAAAAGGTTACTACAGGCCAGGTTTGGGACAAAGAATGAATATGCTATGCAGAAGTATACTGAATTAAATTTCCCTACAGACCATGTTACATAGTGCATATCGAAGTGGAAATCAATACCTAAGCAAGAGAGGACACACTTGTTTGTGCATACTTTGGACGCAGTTCCAAAGAATTGGTACATAGATCTAGAAGTACGCAGAGAAACATGATATTGGGAGGATTTGACCAAGAAATTTAAGGTAACGTTCAAATTTGAAAATGATGATCCTTTGATTGATTTAGCCTTCTAGGTTATCAAGCACAAATTTTTGCAGTAAAATACTCGATGGAGTCTGTACCTTTGTATAGTGTACCTAGATTTTCCACGATAGTTGAGGGAGTATTGGACTTTTATAATGTTGCTCAAGAAGACTAGGAAGATGAAGTTCCTAGGAATTTATAGATACCGAAAAAAAAGGGGATTGTGCAGTAGAAGGACTAAATCTTGAGTCATCTATATATGCCAAGCCCTTAAGAATGCACAAAGTGAACATTGGTATAGAATATAAGCCTAAGTTTGCAAACGTAGGAGACTATTGGAGCAATGATACAGTTGAGAAGATCACCAACTTATTGTGTGAATACCAAGATATATTTTCAACTACGTTATCAGAAATGAAAGTGATTTTTTGGGAGTTAGGAAAGATGAATATTTCATTGAAGCCACATGCCAAACCTATGAAGCAAAGACCATATAGAATTACCCTGACATATAAGCGTAAGGAAAAATAATATATAGACATGATGTTGGAAGATGGAATTATTCCTCTTCTATATTCATTCAACTGAAATTTACATACATTCATACACTATTTCTCGGTATCTCCAGTTCTTGACTTACATTGGCAATCTATACATTAGATTCAGCAACAACAACCTTATCTCAACAACAATACAAAGATTTATACAAAGGGACTCTTCAAGTTCTTCCCTCCAACTACTCTATGCTATCCTATCGAAAATAAAAGATTTCAACTACTTAACATTTATTACAATAAATATTGAGTCAGACAGATAAGAGTGGACACTCCAAATCTGTGCTTCGATCCTTCACATTAAAGCAAAATACATCCCCCCATCGATATTACGTGATGGCTTAGCCTCCGATCATTAAATGTGTTCATAACTTAAAATATTTTTCAGATATTACATTAATACACCAATCTTTGGAATTCAAAATATTTCAAAATACGCGCTAGTGCGCCCATCTGTCCCCCACGCATGATTTGTTGGTGATGCTCTTGCATCATACTCCTCTGGATGAAAAATTCATGGACTCCTATCCATGAGCTCCTGCACTGATTTTCCATGCTTCTGGACATCTGCTTCACCGACCCAACTGGAATCTTCTATTGGTTGTCCTTTCCACTTTACCAAATATTCAAAATACGTTCTCCTTCTGGTCTTCTTACCAAATCGTTGATCTATGATCTTCTCCATATGCAACTTCTCTGCTAAAGGCATCTTCTTCCTCCACTGGATCTCTCCTTGATCTTTTGACTCTTTGGTTCTATCTTTCCTATAGGGATATAGGTCTGCAATATTGAATATGGGCGATATACCCACATCTTCTGGAAACTTTATTTCATAAGCATTCTCTCCAAATCTCTTCAGGATTTTACACGACCCTATCTTTTTCAATTTCAACTTATTATATGTTCCCCTCAAGAACCTCTCCTTCCTTAGATGTGCTAGAAATTGATTCCAACTTCAAATTCAAGATTCCTCCTATATTGATCAACTCTTTGTTTGTATTCATTGTTTCTCTTCTTCAACTACTCCTTGATATGATTATGAAGTTCTGGCATTTTTGTAGCGAAGTCTTCGGCTCCAATGCTCCTAAAATCGTTTTTCCAAATGGACTTTTCTTAGTGCTTCTATTCACTAAGTCATTATACGCAAACTCCGTTTGTGCTAGAATCTGATCCCACCGACTATGGTGTTTAGTGACCAACTGTAATGATCCCAAGCCAAATTCTTTCTTGGAATCACTAACTACTACTAATTTATTGAGTTATTAAGTGCATACAAGATTCATCAACACATGGAGATCACAATATATTCA
>JZKD02S1672804.1:1333485-1374265 GCA_000966675.3 Picea glauca
CACAAGGGTTTGTACAACAAAACCCCCAAACTGAATGCTCAAGAGCAATAGCAAATGCTAATCCAAAACTAGAATGAATAATAGGTGCACCCCAGCCTCTTACTTATACTTTTCCCTCTAATTCTTTGTTGAGTTAGGTTAACTCCCAGGGTTAATATTCTATTCTTCTGTTGAGTTATCTTTTACTCCTTTATCCTTTTCCTTTCTTAAGTCAACTTAAAAATATAACTTTTAACTTCTTGACTTTTTCCCCCTCAGTGTGAGACTATGACCTAGTGGGGGTGCCCAGGCCACTGAGTCTCCTCATCACCTCTCTAAGAGGCGGGGCATGAAGTTCTAGCATTTTTACAGCGAAGTCTTCAGCTCCAATGCTCCTAAAATCGCTTTTCCAAATGGACTTTTCCCAGTGCTTCTATTCACTAAGTCAGTATACGCAAACTCTGTTTGTGCTAGAATCCGATCCCACTGACTATGGTGTTTAGTGACCAACCTATTCAACTATTCTCCTAAGATTCTATTCATCACTTCGGTCTGTCCATATTTCTGTGGATGATATGCAGAACTAAAATATAACTCTATCCCCAACTTTTTCCACAACATCCTCCATAAATGACAAACAAACTTGGTATCCCTTTCTAAAACTATACTCTTGGGAAATCCATGGAGTCTCACAACCTCTCTAAAAAACAAATTCGCAACATGCGTTACATCACTAGTCTTCTGAAATGGGATAAAGTTTTCCATATTCGAAAATATTTCCACTACCAAAAATATGGAATCACTCCCTCATTGTGTCCTTGGAAATCCCAACATGAAATCCATGGTTATTGCATTCCACGAACTCTATGGAATAGGCAATGGGTGATACAAACCAGTGTTATTCTTCTTCCCCTTGGCATACTGACAAATTTTACATTTTTTTACAAAACTCTTGACCTCTACTCTCATACCTGGCCAATAATATGAACCATTTAATTGGGTAAATGTTTTGTCATGGTCGAAAAGTCCAACTAGACCTCCACTATACTTTTCCTTCAGCAAATTCTCCCTCATCAAGCATCTTGGTATGCACAACTAGCACCCTTTAAACAACCACCCATCCTGAATCAGATATTCGGCCCACTGGCTTCTGTTTCTGAGTACATGATTTACACACGCTTCATATGCCTCTCTGAAATCTAGATCATTGTGGTACATTTCCTTCAAGTGATCAAAACCAAAGGTTCCAACCTGAAATTCCTGCAAAATCAAAATCCTCCTGCTCAATGCATCAACAACCTTGTTAGCATTACCAAAAATGTGTTTAATAACAAGAGTGAAATTTTGCATAAATTTTATCCACTTGGCATGTCTCTGGCTTAACTTCTCCTGTCTGGTTATCAATTGTAGAGCTTGGTTATCGCTATACAAAACAAACTCCTTTGGTACGAGATAGTGCCTCCATTTCTTCAAGGCTTGAATTATTGCATAGAACTCTTTATCATATGTGGAGTAATTCCTTTTAGCTTCATTCATATTCTCGCCGAAATATGTAACAGGTTTGTTGTCTTGACTTAAGACCGCTCCAATTTCAACTCCACTCACGTCACATCTCACTTTAAATGTCTTTCTGAAATATGGTAATACCAGAATCAATTGTTCTGTTATCTTCTCCTTCAATATGTTGAATCTCCTCTTAGCCTCTTCTATCCATTTGAAAGAATTGTGTCTTTTCTTCACTGTATCCATAATTTGAGCACTAATCCCACTAAATTTTCTGATGAACTTCTGATAAAAAATTGCTAACCCATGGAAGCTTCTCACCTCAAAGACATTCTTTGGTGACGACCATTCTCTAATTGCTTTCACCTTTTTGGGATCCATATTCAATTCGTTTGAAGAAATTACAAAACCCAAATATATGATTTTTGTCTTCATGAAAGAGGACTTTTTCATATTAGTCAACAACTTCTCTTGCTGCAACCTCTTCAGTACCAATGTCAAATGTCTCAAATGTTCCTCCCTAGTCTTTATAAAGACCAGTATATCATCCAGATATATGATCATGAATTTTCCAATGAAATATTTCAACACTTCATTCATCGGTCTCATAAAAGTACTCTGAGCGTTTGTTAAGCTGAAAGGCATAACAAGCCATTCATACAACCCCTCATTCGTCTTGAACATTGTTTTCCACTCATCACCTTCCCTCATTATTATCTGTTGATATCCATAAAGTTATCCATCCTTGGCAATGGAAATATGTTTCTGATGGTGATTTTGTTTATGGCCCTTGAGTCCGTACACATTTTCCATCCTCCATCCTTCTTCGGACTCAATACAGTTGGCACTGCACATGGACTCAAGATTTCTTTGACCAATCCTTTATCTAACAGATCCTGAACTTGTCTCTTCACCTCCTCATTTTCTTGAGGTGTCAACCTGTACGCTGCTTTGTTTCGGAAGGTTTTCCCCTTGTATCAAGTCAATGTGATGAATGATACTTATGATAGGTGGAAATGAGTTTGGAAACTCATCCACTACTATATTGGAAAAATTATCTAACCGTTCCTGAACTCCCTCAGAAAAATATTCCATCAAAGTACTGTTATGGATAACCCTCGGCTTCCTCACTACAGAAAATTGCATCTCCTGTTCCTTCTTTACTTCATTTAAGAGTTCCTTCCCACTCATGAGAAGTATGTTCGTGCTAGCTTCATCCTTCACCTTCTTTTCATCAATTGGAAGAAACATGTGTGTCCTACCACTCTTCTCCAAAGTATAGGTGTATGAGACTTTATATGAGGTCGGGTGTGCAGTCGTCTCCATCTCTAGCTTCTCCACCATCTCCGTGGATATTAAGTTGTCAGTGATCCCACTGTCAATTATCACCTTGCAAACTATGTCCTTTGTTTTGCAGGTTGTCCTGAACAAATTTTTCCTTTGTGCTGGATTTTCAGTCTTTGGCTCTTGCTTCAAAAGAACCTTCTTCATCATCAAGGATTTCCCATCCTCTACATCTTTTTCCTCAACATCTCACTTCTGCACTTCCAAAATGTGAGCTTCACCTCCTCCTTTCCTCCTCTCAGGACAATCCCAAGACATATGACCTCATTTTCCACAAGCATAACACCTTACTTCTCCTCCTCTGCCTCTTCCTCTTCATCTAGGAAAAGAGTTTCTACCGCCACTCTGCCTTCCTCGGGAACTTCCTCCTCTCTCAGAGTGATTATGTGGTTTCTCCACCTCATATTTGGTCTTCTGTGCTTTATCCTGGAAAACGCATTTGCCTATGTTCAAGCTTCAACCTCTATTTTGTTGACTTTTCTTCCTAGCCAACTTCTCTTCTTATTTCAGTGAAATTTGATACACATCCTCCACTGTCCTGACTGTCGCCATGATGATTTCATCTTGGATATCATATCTCAGGACATTGATGTATCTGGCAAATTTATCCTCATCTCTCTCTCTCTTTGTACAGTCCTGATGTTCAATCTGTAGAACTCCTTTGTGTACACTTTCACAGTCAACCCTTTCTGTCTCAGGTTCTGCATCCTCCTGAATAGATTTATATGGTAATCCTTGGACATGAATTTTTCCTTTAGCTTGGCTACCATTCGATCCCAACTCTTAATCTTTTGTTTTCCCTTTCTTCTCCTGTCAACCTGCAAGTCATCCCACTACAGTGTTGCATGTCCCTTCAACCTAGTGACGACATGCCTCACCTTTTTCTCTTCCTTGACATCTTCATAGTCAAAATATTTGTCCATTTCTCGTATCCAATCAAGAAATTTTTCAGTGTCTAAGTTACCTTAATACATTGGGATGTTGATCTTCTCTCTGGCTCCCAAATTGACAACTGCTCTCAACAAGCATTCTTCCACAACATCCTCAACTACCTCTTCTTCGACTTCTACTTCTTCATTCTTTGCCTCACTGATGTCACCAACATCAAGTTCTCTCCTTTGTGTTTTTTCCATGGAATCCAACCTTTCTCTGAGCTCTCTCATCTCCCTTTCCATATATCTATTTTCTACGGGTGGCTCTGCATGTCTTCTAGGTGGCATTGTTTTGTTGTGTATGATACCACTCTAACGATATTAGTCTACTCCCATGCCTCCTATTTATACAGAAATCAATTATGTGATATCTCTGATACCACTCTAACACAAACCCCCTTCCCTCCAAAGGGATGCTTGACCTCCAAGTCTTGGATCATTTGAGGCACTGAGTGGGAGCGACTCCTTGGGTCCCTGTAGGTACCCAAACCAACTATACACACACAGGCCCCTTTTCCCCAAGTGACCACGGCTATGACTGTGGGTCTATCCCTTTGCAATTCGAACTTCGGGGATATCCCGATCTCTTATTTCAGTTCTTCCCGAAGTGCTCTTCTCTGAATCTATGAACTTTCACCACATGTCTCCTCGGATTTTTTGGTCCCACTATGGTTTGGGTTTCGCGACTTCGCGAAACTCTAGGTCTCCCGCCCAAAAACTTTCGGACTTCCGACTCCCGGATTCCTTAATCCACTGCCACATGATTTCCTCGTGATCAACAACTCAGATCAAATTGTGAATTCGGACTTCGTGACTCTGCTTCTGCCAAGCCCTCAAACTTCCCAAACTCTGAAGTGTTGAAACACCTTACGGCTATACTCCATGTATCTCTCCCAGATCTAATGGCTCGGAATCATTCGTCTCCCTCCAGACGAAATCTTGTCCACCAAATCTGATGGAAACTTCAGGGACTTTTCTCCTTCAAGTTTTCCTCCGCTCTCCCTCCTAATATTTACTTCTTCTATTTTATTTGGTTCTTCTAAACACTCTCATCGACACTTAGTTGAAATCCCTACCTGTGCACACCCTGCAACGAGTTCTCTTCCCTACTCAACTCCTTTGTGGATGATTTCTCACTCCTTGTGACTTATCTCCAACAACTTCTCTCTCCTGTGACCAAAATCACGCTACTCCTCCTTGAGATTTCAAGTCTGAAAAATCTGTCACGCACTCCTTGTGGACTCTTATGCACTCCTTGCACATAAAAGTTATCACTATATCTTCTGAGATTACGAGTCGAAACAGACTCTATCAACGCACTCCTTGCACTCGCTCATAGAAGAGAAACAATTGAAACTTATTCAATCTTCATAGTGACTCATACACTCAATCCTGTAACACATTCGTGGATACAAGAACAAGAAATAATAGAGAATTGAAAATAAACATAAAGTATACCATTCATTCATTCAGATAGACACAATAATAACACCCTTTTGGAACAATATTCCTCTGCTATATTCATTCAACTAAACTTTACATACATTCATACATTATTTCTCTGTATCTCCCAGTTCTTGACTTACAATGGAAATATATACATTATATTCAACAACAACAACCTTATCTTGATAACAATGCAAATCTTTATACAAAGGGACTCTTAGAGTTCTTCCCTCCAACTACTCTACGCTATCCTATCGAAAATAAAATCTTTCAACTACTTAACATCTATTACAATAAATATTGAGTCAGAAAGATAAGAGAGGATGCTCCAAATCTGTGTTGTGATCCTTCACATTAAAGAAAAATACATCCCCCCATCGATCTTATGCGATGGCTCAACCTCCGATCATTAAATATTTTCATAACTTAAAATCTTTGTTAGATATTACATTAATAAACCAATCTTTGGAATTCAAAATATTTTAAAATGCACGCTAGTGCGACCAACTGTCCCCCACGCATGATTTGTTGGTGATGCTCCTACATCAAGTTACAATCACCTTCACATGTGAATGTGAGAATAATTGAGAGGTTCTATTCCATACATGCGTTGTGGATGGTTTGGCTTCAATTCTCCTTGACAGTCACAAAGCACTCATTTTCTTTGTAAAAGTAATGGAGATCCTTCAAGACATAGGGTACAAAATCATGGATGGTATGGTAGTAGCCATTTTTTACCAGGGTTCTCCTAGAAAGAAGGAGCTAGTTGGCTCATGTAGAGAGGAAAACATGGAGGGAAATACCTTCCAACATGATGTCAAGGAGAAACATTTCCAGACATGATTCTTAGAGACATGAAATCTCTAGGAGAAATATACCTCCACGATGGGATCATACCAAATATCATATACAACTCCAATGATCATGGATACAATCATTCAAGACCAACTATAGAAAAAATATGGTGATAGATCCAATAGAGGAGGAAAACACATTATGAGACTCAAAGGGATCATGTGTAGCAGTCCCAATACATGATTCAAGCCATGAGATGTTGAGGAAGTAGGCATGGCAGTAGTTTCAGTGTATGTAGAGGAAATTCTAGAGAGGGAGGTGGTACTACATCCAGAGGGAGCAGAGATTGAGTTACCTCCAGAGAAGGACGAAGAGCTACCTTTAGTGTCAGAGGGATTAGAGATAGTGGAGGATTCACCTCTAGCTCCAAAGGGAGTGTTGATGTTTTCATCTTCCTGAGACATTGGTTTCATGAGGGAACCTTGATATATCAAGTATGGTCTAAGATGACTTAGAAATATCATCATTTACTTATGTTTATGTGGATAGAGGCATTCATTAATGTAGTGTATGTTCCAAACATAAGTCCTCTTAATACTTTGAGGAACATGATGCACGAGGATGCCTTCACCGGAGTGAAGCCTGAGGTTGGACACTTCCAGATATTTGGGTGTCCAGTATACATTCGTGTACCCGAGGAGAAAAGGACCAAGATAGACCCTTTGTGAAGAAAAGGTACATTTATGGAATACATGGAGTATTCGAAGGAATACCAGATCTACATCCCTGGTCAGATATATATTTATGTGAGTAGAGATGTTATCTTTGAGGAGGAGGTAGCCTTCACGAGATCTAAAGGATCTCACATGGAGATTGATAGTGAGAGACATGAAGATATGGTGCCTTCTCCCTCTCAACCTCCAACATTTCAGAGGACGATAGTTAGTCTATTGATCCAATTGATCTCGTTGATCCTGTAGCTCCAGTTGATGTTCCCAGAGATATTGCAATAGGTCGGAAGAGACCTACATGGGATCGTCAAACTCTGCAGGAGGAAGAAGGATATACATCTCCTTTTGGTACCTTCTAAGAGAGAAATATACCTCATATATATTTGTGCTATGCACCACAAATATATATATTGGAGCTATGAGCCAAATAATTGATTCTGAGCCTTTCTGTTATGAGGAGGCATCTAGTCAGCCAATATGGAGAGATTTCATGATGGAGGAGTATCACTCCATAATGAAGCATGATGTGTGGGATATTGTTATGAGAGTTGAGGGGAAGTTTGTAGTGACTTACAAGTGGATGTATAATATCAAACACATAGTTGACGAGAGAATCGAGAGGCACAAAGAGACATTTGTTTCTAGAGGATTCTCTCAGGTGGAGGGAATAGATTACGAGGAGACATTTTATCCTATTGCTCTATACACTTCTATATGAATGATTATTTCCCTTACATCATCTATGGGTTGGAGACTACATCAAATGGAAGTGAAAACAACCTTTCTCAATGGAGATATTGAGGAAGAAGCATGCATCAAGCAGTCATATGATTATGTGATACATGAGAAGGAGTCTCATGTTTACAGGTTGAAGAATTCCCTGTATGGACTCAAGCATACACCTCGAGATTGGTATGCACGGGTTGATGGACACCTAATGAGTTTGGGATTAAAAAAAAGTGTTGTTGATCCCATCCTATACTACAATATTGTTAATAGTGAGTCCATGATTTTGGTCCTCTACATTGATGATTTATTCCTCATTGATACAGAGAGCCCTATTGTTGAATGCATGTATGTGTTGGCCTCTAAGTTTGAGATGAATTACCTTGGCACGATACACTACTTCTTGGGACTAGAGGTGTGGTAGAGAACTGATGAGATATTCTTGAGTCAGGGGAAGTACACATTTGAGATATTGAATAAGTTTTGTATGTTGAACTGTAAGCCCATGGCTACACCAATGATGACAAATATGAAGAAACTAAGTGTTTCTTGTTCTGATTCTGACGATATTGATCTGACCCTATATAGATAGATGATTGGATCATTGATGTATCTATTTAACACTAGACCATATATTTTCTATGCAGTGAGTGCATTTATCCAATTTATGAGTTAGAGGAGATAGACACACTATGTTGTTGTGAATCATGTGTTGAGATACCTACAAGGCATAGTTGGACATGGTATGACATATACTTCCAGTATTGACATGAGATTGTAGGGATATATTGACTCTGATTGGGGAGGGAGCGTAGTGGACAGGAAGAGCACCTCCAGGTGTTGCTTCACTTTGGGATTTTTCATGGTTTCCTAGTGTAGCGGCAAACAAAATTTTGTGGCTTTGAGCACCACAAAATAAGAGTGCATTGCATTGAGTGTGGCATTCCATGAAGTAGTGTGGCTTCGAAATATCCTTGCATATTTATTTCGAAATGTGTTGGATTCCACCATTATTCATTGTGATAACCAGAGCTATGTGAACTTCTCATAGAATCCATTGTTTCATGAAAAATAGAAACACATTGAGATCAAGTACCATTACATCTGAGACATGGTGCATAGGAAGGAAGTACTGGTGCAGTACCTTCCTATAGGTGAGTAGGTTTCTGATGTTCTTACCAAACCCCTTACCAAGACAAATTTCGAGTACTTTCGTGACAGACTTGGTGTGGTAGAGAATACCTCCCTTACTGAGAGGGAGTGTTGATGTTTGCAGCTTCTTGAGACATTCTCTAGATTGTACTCCTTTGTGAATTATTGGATTTTATCTATGAGGACACTTATCCGAGAGGAATAAGTGGGTTTGGTATTATAGCCCCATGTCCCTTGTGGAGAGCACATGAGGACACTTCAAGGGAGTTGACCTTGAAATCATACACTATGGGGAGTTGACCCTAGTGTTTATAGAGGGAGTAGCCTCTAGAAGTATATATCGTACTCCTATATGAATTGGTTGAGTTGATATATGAGGACACTTATCTAAGAGGGATAAGTGGGTTTGGGATTATATCCCAACGTCCCTTTTGGAGAGCAGATGAGGAAACATACCTTGTGGAGAGCACATGAGGACACGTCAAGGGATTTGACCTTGATGTCACAAACTATGGGGAGTTGACCCTAGTGTTTCTAGAGGGAGTAGCCTCTAGAAGTCAACATGGGAGTTCCATCTGTGACAAAACGTTTTATACAATGCCTCTAGTAAGCATCAAACATACCTTCTCCTAGATTGGGATGCGGAGAAAAGGAAATATGACACATTTATCACAAGGGTGTACTTGTGGTAAATGGGCCTAGGCATAGTACTTCCTTGATCATGACAAGGAGTGATATGAACTTGAGGTTCTTGATGTTCTTTCCATGTGTCAGATAGCATCGGTCTGACACTCACTCACAAGGGTGTCCCTGTGGTGAATGGCCTAGTAGTATTCTTTCTCCTTATTCATGTTGCTTTGACTAGGAATGATAAAGAATCGAGATGCTATATGCTATCACATGCAGAGATAGAGTGAGACTAATCTCAGAGAGAGTATATTGACTTAGAGGGAGAGTCATAGGGGGGTTTTCCCCTCGATTCAGGTGGGCGAGAGACATCTCCAAGGACTGACAGAAATGTGTCATGAGTCTAGGGAGAAGTTTGTATACTTCAGAGACAATATTGGGATGATGCATAATGTCTCCCTCGTTGAGAGGGAGTGTTGATGTTTAGACAACATCAAAAATATATTCTCCTATATTAATAATTAATAATATAATTAATAATCATTAAATAATATATATAATAAGTAATAATAATAATAATAAATAGTTATTTATTATCCAATGGACGCATCCTTTCATGGAAGGTCACCATATGTTCTCTATATATGGATCACTCATGATTGTAATAATACATCGATCATATATCATCTCATATTATCTCTTATAGAAAAATCGACAGTAAAACCCTTCGTAAGGGAAACATCCACCGGGCAATGATTATCGATTTTATTATTGTTCAAGGGAGAATTAAAACATCCAAAATCATATTACAACCATCTCTCACACACATGCATCTCACACTTTGCCTCTGTGGGCTTACATATATAGTAGCATCTCTCCAACAGTTACATTTAATGTACACCTAACCAATTCTGTTTTTAGCTAATTTGATCAACTAAATCTAGAATAATAGGAGATGGGAAATCATCCCATATACTATCCATGGGAAATTGGTTGGAACTGTTTCAACAATATCCACCTTGAAAATAATTTACCTGATATATCATTCCCAAGTTTATTCATCACTTTTCTTGCAAGCCAAGAGAATCCATGCACCATCGTAGCTTCTCTAACAGTATTGGTTTTGTGAACATGTCTACACAATTTTCTTGTGTATGGACCTTTTCGAGAGCCACTTCATATTCATCAATAATCTGTCTTACAAAATGGTATTTATTTAGATTATTCTTTTTCTTACTGTGATAAGATGGAATTTTATCCAAATGAATAGCACTTTGACTATCACAGAATAGTTTCACTTTGTCCTGCATCCTTCCAAACTCACCCCACAAACCTTTTAACTGAATTTCCTCCTTGCAAGCATGTGAAGCAGCTATATATCCTTCCTCCATAGTGGACAAAGAAAAAATGTTTTGAATCTTTCACATCGAACTAACATGTGATACAATAATTACTTGTGCCCCTAAGATATTGAAGCACCCATTTCATTGTTTCCCAATGATCTTTACCTGGATTTTCCATGTATCCACTGACAACACCAATTGCATTTGAAATATGTGGTCTAGTACTTACCATCGCATACATGAAACTTCCTACTTCATTAACATATGGTAAATGAGACACGTATTCATTTTCTTCATCATTACTAGGACATAAACTTGAAGAAAATTTGAAATTGGAAGGAAAAGGGATTTTTATTGGTTTCACATTATTCATACAGAACCTCATAAGTATTTTCTCCACATACTTGTATTGTGATAACCACAACTTACCATATTTGATGTCTCTATGTATCTCCATGCCCAAGATTTGTTTTGTTTCTCCTATATCCTTCATATCAAAATTCCTAGCCAAATGAGCCTTCAACCTATTGATCTCATCCATGCTTTTGCTTGCTACAAGCAAATCGTCAACATAAAAGACCAAAATAATAGATATGCCATTTTCCAACTTTTTAAAGTAAACACAATGGTCATACTCACTTCTTGTAAAATTATGGCTCACCATGAAGGAATCAAATTCTTGTACCATTGCCTGGGAGACTGCCTCAGGCCATACAATGACTTCTTGAATTTGAAAACAAGATTTTGATTGCGATCATGAAAAAACCCTTTTGGTTGTTCCATATATATTTCTTCATACAAATCTCCATGATTTTTTTTTTAACATCTAGCTTCTCTAAATCAAGATCAAGTAAAGCAACTAGTGCTAACACAACACAAATTAAAACAAGATTAACAACTGGTGAAAACATTTCATGGAAATCAATACCTTCCTTATCTAAATACCATTTTTCTACCAGTCTTGTTTTGTACTTTTCAACTTTATCATCAATGCCTTTCTTCAATTTGTAAACCCACTTACATTCGACAACCTTCTTGTCCTTCAAGAGTTCTACCAAGTCTCTAAGGCATCCATTTATTATTTCATTTCTACTTTCCATTTATAACTATGATATACCTCTATTGCTTCATGATAACAACTAGGTTCTCCATCATTAGAAATCAAAGCAACAAATGTAGCATAATCATCATACCTCTTAGGAAAATATATGACCCATGTAGATCTTCGTAGAGATTGTTTGTAGTATTCCAGATATAAAATAGTATGTAGAGCAGAAATAATTAGCTAGAAATGACAGAGAAACAATGATATAACTATAACAATACCACAATAATACCAGAATAACACCATAAAGAGAAATTTGATTACTAAGAGAAATTTTCACTTGCCTCTTCGAAGGGGGAACCTCCAATAGAGAAAAGCTCTATTACAATAATATCCAAGTCAAGATTTATCATACCCTCTACTTCTATTTATACTAAATATATCTATCCCAAAGAACAATCTAGAGGAAGATCCTTCTAGAAGAGGAAGCTTCTATTAGGTCTTCTTACATTTGACTTATTCTTCCTTATTTCTAGGCCTTATTAATATTGCCCTTTATTACATGGAATTATATTATTCTACCTATGTGAGGGGTTAGGGAGGTTAGGTCCCTATTACGCCCTCCCCCTTGAAGAACAACCTTGTCCTCGAGGCTTCAGATTAGGGAATTGTTGTAGAATGGTGGTTGGCTCCCAGGTGGCATCTTATGGAGGTGTGTCTTTCCATTGAAATAAAACTTCCTAGATGGTCCGCTGACGGAGACTATGATCTCACTGAGCCAAGACTACTTGTGGATGCAACCATATGGAGCCTTATTCATCCAAATCAGGAATACTAGTTTGAGTTTATAACTTATTTTCAATCACCTTATTTAAGAAGGAAACATGAAAAATAGGATCGAGCTTTGACTAACTAGGTAGAGATAACTGATAGGACACCAAGTGCACACTCTTGAGCACTTGATAAGGACCATAAAATTTGGGTGCAAGTTTTTAACAGTGGTGAGATTTGAAGGAAGTCTTCTTATAAGGTTGTAGTCAAATAAATACTTGGTCCCCTTCACAAAATGACGTTCATAATTACCTCGATCTGCTTGTTTCTTCATGTGATTATGAGTCATGATGAAATTTTCTTTGAGGGCACGAAGAATAGCCTCCTGGAATGTAATATTTGTGTCAACCTCCTGAACCTTCAAGACCCGTGGCATATAGGAGAGAACTGATGAGGGATTTTGGCCGTATAATGATTCAAAAGGACTCATGTGAGTAGTTGTATGATAAGATGTGTTGTACCACTATTCAGCTAGGGGTAACCATTGAACCCATCGATTTTATGCTCAGATGAAAAGCACCTCAAATATGTTTCCAAACACTCGTTGACAACTTCCATTTGGCCATCCATCTAGGGGTGATAGGCAGTGCTGAGATACAATTGGGTGCCCAGTAGCTTGAACAACTCTAGCCAAAAATTGATGGTGAAAGTGGGGTCTCTGTCAGAGACAATAGAATTAGGCATGCCATGAAGCTTGAAGATATTATCCATGAAGAGTTGATCTATTGTGGCGGCTATGAATGGGTGTTGAAGAGCAAAAAAATGAGCATATTTGGAGAGACGATCGATGACCACCATCATGATTGAATTATTTCCCAATTTAGGTAATCCTACAATCAAGTCCATAGAAATATCTCACCAAAAAGTAGGGGGAATTGGAAGTGGTTGGAGTGTGCCTGGATATTTGACCATTTCTCAATTGTTTCATTGACAGACCTCACATTCAGCCACAAAGGTGTCGACGTCCTATTTCATACCCTCCCCAAAAAAAGAATGTATTACCCTTTAATAGGTTTTGGTAAATCTGGAATGCCCTGCTATGGGTGAGGCTTGAAGTTCAAAAAGCATTGTGGATTTAAGTTGGGATTTATTTCATAAATAAAAAAGGCCTTTATAGAGAAGCTCTTCATTATGCCAAGAGTACCCTGGAGAAACTAAATAATTGTTTTGCAATTGGTGGAGCAGGCTAGAAATTTTGGGGTCTTGCAACCATTCCTGACAAACAACTTGGAGCCAATCTAGTACAATGAAGAAGAGGGAGAAAAGGGACCCATATTCTTCATATTTCTGGGAAAGAGCATCAACCACTACATTTTCCTTTCCCTTCTTGTAAATGATCTCATAATCATATCCAAATATATTGGACACCCATTTTTTTTGCACCAGGGATGAAATTCATTGTTCTAGGAAATACTTGAGACTCTGATGATTAGTTTTGATTTGGAATCGTTGACCTAATAAGTAAGGGCGAAAAAGATCCACAGCATGAAGAATAGATAACATTTCCTTTTCATAAATGGATTGGAACAAATGTCCCTCTGAAATTTTTTTGCTAGTGAAGGCCAAGGGCCTGCCATCTTGCATGAGGATGTCTCCAATTCCTTTCCCGGAAGCATCACATTCCAATACGAATGTCTTTGTGAATTCTGGGAGTGCTAAAACAGGGGTCGAGCATATACCATATTAAGGCTTGGAAGGAATCATCCACAATTTAAGTGATCCATATGGATATCAGTGGCCACCCACCTTTTCCAACTGTCTCAAAACAATTTTCTAACAATTTTGGCAATTTACTATTTTTAGCAGTTTTAACATCCGGGGCCATTTTGAGGGCCTAAATGAAGGTTTTACAGGATATATCTCCTCAATGATAGACAAAGGCATTATAGAATACAGGAAAAATGGTTCTAGCAGAAGCCCTAGACAAAGGCATGATAGAGTTAATCTGTCCTTCAAAGGCATGATAGAGTTAACCATTTATCTAGGGAGTGCTAAGGACTCTGCTAGAAGGTTATTTATCTGTTCACAATTTTTCCGACAAAGAAAAGATCACCTTAGCACTCCTTAAAGCTCTCCCTCATGTCAAACATTGGTGGGAAACTTATTGGGAGAAAAGTTCCACAGAGGAGTCTGGAATATATGGGATCGGGCCCACTTGGGATTTTTTTGTGGATGCGGTAAAGGAAGAGTATTACCCTGTTAGCAACTATGAGGCCAATACATGAGATGGACCACACTGAGGAAAGAGAGGGGCCAAGCAGTTTCAGAGTTCACCAATACCTTCCATACCTTGCGCACCAAGTTGGGTATCAAAGACTCTGAACGACATTTGGTTCTGAAATACCGTGGGGCTCTACACATATACATCCAAACTGAAATGGATTTTCTGGACATCTCATCACTCGGTGTTTCTTATCGATATGCTGTTAAAATCTAGCAGAAATTTAAGCACAAAAACAAACGGGATTTTGGGTTTGCAAATCCGCAACAACCAAAATATGACAAAGACATCCCTAACAAACAGTCTCCCGAAAACCAGTCCAACACACGGGAAAAGAAGGGTCACGGGAAGACAAAGAAGGACACCGAAAAATGGTGCAATTTCCAAAAAATCCCCTGGCACAACACTGATGAATGTCGCTCAAAACAGTCATTGTTGGCCGAGATCAAATACAAGGAGTCGAACCTTGATTCAGAATCTGATTCTGAAAATACTGGTAAAGGAAAAATCATTGACGCAAACCCCACTACTATTGTCGCGACCATGGCAATTCAACAAGAAGTACCAATAGATCCTGAAGAGGGGGAGCACCTTTTTCATTCAAAAATGTGGGTGAAGGGGACCTTGCTGCATTTTATTGTTGATAGTGGAAGCCAGAAGAACCTCATCTCAGCAGATGTCATCAGTTGGGGTTTTCGACAACACCACACCCACAACCATACAACATTGGGTGGCTTCGCCAAGGATGAGATCTCTGTGTCAGCCAACAATGTTGATTGTCATACGACATCCAACCCTTCAAGGACGAGGTATTATGTGATGTTTCCCCACTAGATGTCTGTGGTGTTCTCTTGGGTCAGCCATATATGTGGAAGCGCCATGTTGTTTATTAGTCTCGACCCCGGAGTGTCATTGTTACTTTGGGGGGTCATCTCTACAAAATACCAGAGGTAGTTTCGACTATTGTTCTGCCTAAAAATTTTCGCAAGGTAGTATCTCATACTGCAAAATTTAGCTTCTTCACAATATGTTCAAAAGAAGAATAGAAGGACACTGCAACCACTACAGCCTCGCCCCAAGCACCTTCTATCCAATAGAAGCAGGTCGGAAGGGCTGCAGCAAAGAGAAAATATTCCTTCTGCAAACTATCCTCTCATGTATCTCTACTTTTTGAATAGCCTCAGCCTCAACAGGTTCATGACAGACTTCCACAAACTGAGCAACGCGACATCTCCAGCAAGACAAGCAGCTCACCAAGATGCAGATTCAACAAACGCTTTTCCCTCTCCCCCGGGAACTCAACGCAATGGAGACCATTGCTTCCTAAGGAGGGAGGATTGATCCAAATGGATATTGATGGCCACCCACCTTTTCCAACTGTCTCAAAACAGTTTTCTGACAATTTTGGCAATTTACTATTTTTAGCAGTTTTAACGTCCGAGGCCATTTTGAGGGTCTAAATGAAGGTTTTTCAGGATCAAGATCCTAAATGATATCTGAAAGAATATTGATCCCCCAAAATGAATCTCCTCGACGATACCTTTCCAATGGGCTATCACACGCCTAAAATGGAGATTGTATGCAAAAGTTATGACCTCGGGAAGTTGATGTACTAACTTACCCAAACAGGGCTCACATGACTTTTGGCGCTTCATCTCCTAGGGTTTGGTTTTTGGATGTCTAGGGTTTTTGGAATTATTGTTTATTGTAAAAAGGCCTTCAGAGCCTCATTGTAATCATCTTCTTGCGAATGCAAGTAGCTGTCACATCTCTTCTCAGAGATAAGCTGCCACCATTCTAGCGAGTCTTTCACTCTGTATTTTTATAGTCTCTCTACATTTCTTTCATTAATAGAAATTGTGTATTACTGTATATCTGTTTTTATGGTTGCATCTCTGATACATTTCTGTTATATTATTGAATATCTGTGATATCTCTGTGCATTTCTTTATTATATCTCCGCTCTCATTTCATGCCAAAAATAATCCGGATCATGAAGTCCAAGTGAAAGCATTATTTTTAAGGAGAGAAGTGAGAGGAGCTACGATCTTTCCATAATTCCAAAAAAACTTCCTATAGTAACCTGTTAAACCTAGAAAACCACGCAAGCTCTTAAAATTTTTAGGGTGAGGCCAATCTTGCATAGCTTCAATTTTCTTAGGATCCACTCGGACACCATCCTTTCCAGCAATATGAACCAGGTATTCCACTTATGAGGAACCAAAGGAACATTTAGATTTTTTGAAGAAAAGTTGGTTCTTAGAGAGGAGATGGAGAACTTTATTCACATGGGAGAGATGAGATGACCAAGTTTTACTATAGATGAGAATATCATCAAAGAAAACTAAGATAAAATGATGGACAAAAGGACAGGAGACATGATTCATAAGAATTTGGAAAGTGGAAGGAGAATTAAACAATACAAAGGGCATTACTAAGAATTCACAATGACCCTCATGAGTGATAAATTTTGTCTTGGGAATGTCTTTGTATTTCATGCGGATCTGGTGGTAGCCAGAACGTAGATCCAATTTGGTGAAGTACTAAGTACCACTCAATTCATCCAAGAGGTCATCAATGACAGAAATGGGGAATTTGTCTTTGATTGTGAGTTTGTTGTGGGATCAAAAATCAAGACACATGCACCAAGTACCTTCTTTCTTGAGTACCATGACCACAGGGGAAGAATAGGGGATAGTACTGGGATGGATAACACCTGCTTCGAGTAATTCATGAAATTTTTTCTCAATTTAATTC
This sequence comes from Picea glauca, assembly GCA_000966675.3. Lineage (NCBI taxonomy): Eukaryota > Viridiplantae > Streptophyta > Pinopsida > Pinales > Pinaceae > Picea > Picea glauca. The sequence continues at coordinate 1,350,918 of JZKD02S1672804.1, forward strand.
TTCTGGGAAAAGGGATGACGATAAGGCCGGACATTAGGAGGAATACTTCTTGGGATGAGAGGGATGGAATGATCATGGACGCCATGGGAAGGGGGAAATTGTTTGCAGGTGGTAAAAAAAACTTGGTGGAGGGAGAGGATAGATTGGCGGTTGGGATGCACAAAAGGTGTCTCAACAAGATGAATGGAGTGGAGTTGGGCGATAATTCCCGAATGACCTTTTTTGAGGAGATTTTCCATGCGATGGGAACTGATGATATCAAGGAAGTCGACTGTGATTCCTTGGAACTTATATTGTTGTCCCTCCTCTTGGAATTGCATGGTTAATTCATTAAAATCCATGAGAATGTGGTTGAGAGTGTGTAACCATTTGGCACTAATAACAATTTCACAACCACCCATGTCTCTAACAAACATATGGGATTTCAGGTGATACTGACGAATTTGAAGTCACAAATTTTCACATCGTCCCCCACATATCATGGAACCACCATTGTAAATCATGATTTGAAAATTATTGACTGCACGGAAGTAACAATTGACTTCTTGGGCAATGCGGTGATGAATAAAGTTATGGGTGATACCATTATCCACAAGGATGATGACTTTCCTATGTTTGATGTAACCAATTGATTTGAGAGTCTGGGGAGAAGAGAAGCAAGTGAGGGAATTAAGTGAAATCACTGGTTCAACTTCGGGTCAGTTAGAGAGTGGGGTGAGGTCAGATGGTGGTTTTAGTTCCTCCACAGGTGGAACAACAACATCTTCTTCAGAAATATCCTCAGTCACAACCATAAAAACATTTTTTTCCTTACACTTGTTCCCGAGAAAATATTGGTCATCACAATTATAACAAAGACCCTTGAGTTGACATTTAGCCATTTCATCCCTTATTAATTTATGGATATCGAGGGGAGTTGTAGAAGGGGGAAAATGGGTGGGTTTAGGAAGAGGAAGAAAGGAGGGTTTATGGGTCTGGGAGGAAACAATCTATTGGGATTCCTTGGATCATTGAGTAGCTTCCAACCAAGTTTGGGGGCATTCCATGAGAACATGGGCACATATTTCATCTTTGAGGCCACTAATAAAGAATTCCCTAAAGAAATCATCGAGCATGCCATCTGTTCTGAAATCCAAGTGTCAAATGCGGAAATAAAGTCTTCCACTATCCCAAACTGCATTAACTTGGTCAAATGTCCTAAATGGTGGGTGTCAGAGTCAAAGCGGTCATAAAGTTTAGCCACAAACTATGTACAAGGAAGATACCCTTGGCATGCCTTTTTTATCCATTTCCCCCATTTCCATCGTTCCGAACCCAGATGTAGGACACCATAACGAATCTTGGCTAAGTCATTAGTAATGCCATGCAAAGAGAAATAATGTTCTATTTGGGTGACCTAGACTGTAGGATCTGATCCATCAAATTTTTTCACCTCAATTCTAGGAGGGTAGAGGTCTAATGAAAAGTGGATAGTATGAGGGCCCTGGTAATGGGAAGAGTCACAGTCATCTTAATAAAATGGTTGTTTAGAGGAGGAAGGGTTATGGGAAGGGCCTAGGAAGTGTTCTTTGAGTTATTTGAGGTAGGAACATTATTCCTTGAGGTCTTTTATGTGGGAACATTGTTCCTTGAGGTATTTGATGTGGGAACATTCATCCTTGACGATCTTAATTGTTGAATTGATGGAGATAATGTTGGAACTAAGAGGTTTGATGGTGTCCTTGTTCTGATGTTTGTTAGCAATCAAGGTAGAGAGGTCTTGGGATCGTGTGGTAGTCATTTGGACAAAGGAGTTGACCAATGGTATAGGGGAAACAAAAGGGGTCTAGAGGGGTGGGTGGGACCACAGAGAAAAAAGGGTGTCAAATGATAGGTATTTTTATCAATCAAAGAAATCACTCCCTAACTGTAGAAGGGTGTAATATTGGTAAATTTAAAAGATCAATAAACTATGGAGAAAAAGGATCAACTCGGATGACATTATAAACTGACATCCATTTAGAAAGACATGGGTCATTTGAAAGACCAAGGCTTTCAACTATGCTTCTCAAAAGGTTTTAATCAATGTGTGAAAACATGGAGAAGACTCATTATGATAGAAATAAATGCCTACACAAAAGCGTATGTGAATGGCCAATAATGATAGGTAAGATACTCCTTCATACTAGTAGAAACATATATATGATTTGTATATAGTATATGGCCAAACATAATAAGTAGATGCATGCAGCTTAAGCTTATGAGTGCACTAGTAGGATGAAAACTATCTGGCACTAAGACAAACATAACAAGCAATGTATATAAGTCTAATATACCAACGAAGAGATGGGATGACAGTGTTCTGTCATTGAGTATACATAAACTTGGAAAGAAAGGAGATGAAAACTGAACAAACAAAGTGAAAGAAGGTCCATGTCAAGATATATTCATGGACATCTCCAAAGGATGAAATGAACAAGTCTTCAAGAATAGAACCAAAGTCCTTAGACTATTTTTTCTCCCCCCTTTGGTGTATCAAAGGTCTCAGGATTTATAGCCTTTACATTACAATTTCAAGATCCTATAAAAATGGATCTGGAAATAACTAAAACTAAGCATACTCAAATACAATCTTAGGAAACAAGATTCAAAGTTATCATCATAATTTCAATCTAATAGTCTTCTGTATTATTTGGCAGTTTGCAGGTGAAGATCATGGAACTCAAGATCTCTGTTTGACAGCTGGGTGATTTCTGTCAAGAATAGAAATGCCATTTGGCTTCATTCTTTTTCCATATGTCTTCAAAGATTGAATAGGAAACTGATTTGGCTTCTAATAATTATTATCTTTGATTTGAAATCATTCCCACAGAATCTGGAAACATAAAATCGTGATTTGGTCAGAAAGAAGGTAATTCTGGACTCTTCTGCACTTTTGGCGGCTCATTAGTCATGTATTTTTCCTTTTAGTCGTCGAAAGTCAGAGCTTTTTGGCATCTCATTACACTGTAAATTTCACATTTAGCCACCGAAAGATAAAATTAACTTTTGGCCTATTTTTAGAGGTGAAATCCTCATTTTATTGAATTGATGTGAATTTGAGCCTTTCTCAAAACCTCTAAAACTTTAATATTTAGAAATAACTCTTCTACCTAATGATCCTCTTATCATGTGATTTGGAAATCATTAGCAATTTATTTTTGATTGCTAACATTTGGATCCAACTAGGATGGAGACCTCCCTGCGAGGTTTCTAAGAACCACAGATCTAATGTCTTTCCAGAAAAATAAAATCTGAACTTAATGTCTAGTGTTCCATTGAGCATGGAGTCAGTATTCCATTGGGCATGGAGTCAACCATTCACCTCTGTCTGAAAATATTTCATGACCTGTATAGATGATCTATGTATATCTTCAAGGCTTCCTTTATTCACACAAAGTAACTGCTACATCTGCTGCAAAATGAAAGAAAACAAATGCTTGGGCAGTAAGATTATTTTTTACCTACTCTACTATAACCAGTTCTGCAATTTGGTTAGGTAAAGGAAAATTTCCATAGCAGCCATCCAAGTAATTTTAATACTGAAATGTTTCCATCATCCTCACTGATCAATATTTGATGTTTGAAATGCAACAACAGTGATAAAAAATCATTCACAAAACCAAAATCATCTGGACATACTGATAAGTTTAACAAATCTGAAGTCTTCATGTTCTCCAAAATGTATGATTCTATGAAGGCTGCCACTGGATCTTTGAAACCGATATCAAAAATCTGTTGGTCTTCAGGAAAACGTTCCACCTCTTTGACTGCTTCTCTGCCAAACGATTGATAAACTTCTTCTTCTTTTATGATTACCTTGTGATCATCAAAGCCTTTGACCTCTTCTTCAGAATAGTGTTCAAAGAATGATGATAGAGCATTATTTGAATAAAAAAGGTTTTGATTAGCTATACAAATGTAGTTGTCTATACAATCATGAGTTATCATAGGATTAACTAGATTTGTAAACTGATCATAAACTTTTAATGAATACATGTCTCTGGAAGACTTTGCAAATGTTGAAGGATCTGATTCACAATCTGAAATAATTTTAGCTGCTTGTTGTTGTTCTGAAACTGCCACATAATCATTACCTTTTTTCTTAGATTCTGAACTATACTGACATTTTGCTGGCTCAAAGTTATGCAGATTTTAAAAATCAGTCTGCTCTCGGATCCTCCTAGAAACATGAATATTTTCTTCCACTCTAGAGCATCTTCAAACAAAATGCTTAATGACGAAGATTTCCTTTCTAGCAGAAGAAGGGCAAGTTTTGACTACAGTCCCATCACATAATATATCATGGAAGTTGTCTCTGTAGGCCTAATCTCCAAAGGCATGTCATGATAGCTGTTGTAAAACCTTTGATTGAAGATAGTCAAAGCTTCACCCTTCTCTCTCTTGAAATCATAAAAATCAGCAAGATATGAATCTAGTGATTTATGTTCGCGCCAATGTTTCATGAAAACATCAGTGAATTCTATCCAAGAGCCAATGGATTTAGTTCTTAAACTCTTGAACCATATAGAAACATCTCTAATCAATGACTTAGAGAAAAATCTCATGATAACATCCTCATAAACAATCTGAAAATGGTCAATAAAATCTTCAAAAGATTCCAAGTGCCTCTTAGTTGAAGCTTGATTCTCTCTAGAAAACCAAGGAAGATATTCATAGCACTCAAGAGGATAAGGATGAAGATGAGAGGGTAGCTTTAATGGATTGAACATATTCATCCTAATTTTGATTTGAAAGGTTGTGGGTTGATCTTGAGGGATAGCAATTTGATGACAAGGTTCAAAGGTTATGGAAACAAGTGTTGAGCTCTGTATAGGTTTTGAATCAGTTTTGATTTCTTCAAGGTTACATGGTTGATCAGATTCAGAAGGAATTTGAATACAGAGGTCATTTTTATAAATGAACTGAGGCACAAAAACTGATTTAACTTGTACAATACAAGCATGATGCAAATCTTCTTCTAAAGATGGATTTATAAAAGATGGTTGATAATCTTCAGAATATACAAAACATAGGATAATTATTTTAACATGTGAAGGGAAAAGTATAAAGGAGTTGATAAAGAATAACAATAGTTCATAAAGTAAACTGATGAACTAGTACCTAGATTTTGAATTCAGCCTCTTCATCTTCTATCAGCCAGATTCTCCCCAGTGGAGTCTTTAACGTGGAGTTGCCAGGCAGATGATTACATTCAAGTTTTATGTATGTCTCTTGTCTGCCATCAAGAATCAGATCTTTGTCGTTCTCCCAGGGAAACTTTGCTTTCACTTTTGTTCCCCGACAACGGTGCCATTTTGTTATCACTCCAAGAAATCACTCCCTAACTGTAGAAGGGTGTAAGCTTGGTAACTTTAAAATATCAATAAACTATGGAGAAAAAGGATCAACTCGGATGACACTATAAACTCACATCCATTTAGAAAGACATGGGTCATTTGAAATACCAAGGCTTTCAACTATGCTTCTCAGAAGGTTTTAATCAATGTGTGAAAACATGGAGAAGACTCATTATGCTAGCAAGAAACACCTACACAAAACCATATGTGAATGGCCAGTAATTATAGGTAAGATACTCCTTCATACCAGCAGAAACATATATAAGATTTGTATATAGTAGATGGACAGACATAATAAGTAAATACTTGCAGCTTAAGCTTATGAGTGCACTGATAGGATGACAACTATCTGGCACTAAGAAAAACATAAGAAGAAATGTATATAAGTCTAATATACCAACGAAGAGATGGGATGACAACCTTCTGTCATTGAGTATACATAAACTTGGAAAGAAAGGAGATGAAAACTAAACAAACAAAGTGAAAGAAGCTCAATGTCAAGATATATTCATGGACATCTCCAAAGGATGAAATGTACAAATGTTCAAGAATAGAACCACAGTCCTCAGACTGTTTTTTCTCCCCCTTTGTTGTATCAAAGGTCTCGGGATGTATAGCCTTTACAACACAATTTCAAGATCCTATAAAAATGGATCTGAAAATAACTAAAATTGAGCATAATCAAATACAATCTTAGGAAACAAGATTCAAAGTTATCATCATAATTCGAATCTGATAGTCTTCTGTATTATTTGGCAGTTTGCAGGTGAAGATCATGGAACTCGAGATCTCTGTTTGATAGCTGGGCGATTTCTTTCAAGAATAGAAATGCCATTTGGCTTCATTCTTTCACCATATGTCTTCGAAGATTGAATAGGAAGTTGATATGGCTTCTGATAATTATTATCTTTGATTTGAAATCATTCCCATGGAATATGGAAACATAAAATCGTGATCTGGGTAGAAAGAAGGTAATTCTGGACTCTTCTGTACTTTCGGCGGCTCATGATTCGTGTATTTTTCCTTTTAGCCACCGAAAGTCAGATCTTTTCGATGGCTCATTATACTGTAAATTTCACATTTAGCCACCGAAAGCTAAAATTAACTTTTGGCCTATTTTTAGAGGTGAAATCCTCATTTTATTGAATTGATATGAATTTGAGCCTTTCTCAAAACCTCTAAAACTTTAAGATTTAGAAATAAATCTTCTACCTGATGATCCTCTTATCATGTGATTTGGAAATCATTAGCAAGTTATTTTTTATTGCTAACAGGTACCATTGCGAGCAGGGTGAAAAGGGGGATCCAAAGGGATAAGAGCCAAATAAGGGTGTCAGAGACAGGTCGGGTCCACAAAAAAATTTGGGTTAAAAATGATAAGTATCACTGAAATCGGGGTGAAGAGAGGAACCTAGTGGGATAGGTCTCAAATAAGTGTGTTGGCGGGACCACTATAATCATTTTTTTTTTCTTACTCCTGTGGAGTTATACTTCGACCTGAAGAATATTGCAGTGACAAAATTCTTGAATGCTTAACATGAATAAATGTGTAGTAATTTCACAACCTGAATGCATAAGACACAGTTGTGTGGCAATAGATCTTGTTTGTTCTGTTCTTGTTTCCATCCCAAGGGTTAGGGTATTCAAGGGTTCTACAGACAAGGGTTTTCCCTGTGTTATATCTCTCTAAGATATGTGCAGGGTCCAACAATAGTACTCGGACCAATATATTAGGGAACCAACTAAGGAGGCTAGATCGTGCCCTTAGTCGTACTACAAGACTACCTAGGTACTATAGAGTATCTTCCTGAGTGTTGTTCTCGGTGACACTATAACAGTCAAGCGGCCAATCGGTTTATCTATGGAGGGCTTCAGGAAATCTAGGTTGATCCGTATACAGGTGTTGTCTGATGCTCTACCACTCGAAGGGGTACCAAAAGGGATTACAAGGGTGGCCAACAAATGTGCGCTTAAGTACCACTTGTATTTCCTGCGTGTATGAATCCCCAACCATAGGTTTATGTGCATAACGACAAATCTTTGTAGATTTAATATGTCGGAATACGTCTCTACCCTAAAAAAAATTTAACCCACAATTTTATGCCAAGGAAGGTGCTATGATACCACTTGTAGTATTCCGGATATAAAATAGTATGTAGAACAGAAATAATTAGCTAGAAATGGCAGAGAAACAATGATATAACCATAATAATACCACAATAATACCACAATAATACCAGAATAACACCAAAAAGAGAACTTTGATTACTGAGAGAAATGTTCGTTTGCCTCTTCAAGGGGGAAACCTCCAGCAGAGCAGAGCTCTATTACAATAATATCCAAGACAATATTTCTCATACCCTCTATTTCTATTCATACTAAATTGATGCAGGAGCATCCACACCTCAGCAAGCGAGCTAGCGCGTGGAGCAAAGACAGCTGGGCAAGCTAGCAAACTTCTTTTTGAATTTTACTTTGATGTGGTTGCGCCAAACATTAATGAGATGATGTAATGAAGCGCACTTGTAATGTATTATAGATAGGAGGGAATTTAATAGTTTTAATGCTGTTAGATAGGAATTTATTATAGATATGATGATTCCATTTTTCGAGGGAAAACGGAATATAGGCACCCCCCTTTGTACATTGTAATTCATTCTCATTAGCATTCATATGAGAAACAGGAGCAAGAAGAGCAGAGAAGAGAACTTGTGGAATCCCCATGTACAGATATTGAATTAATAGGAAAGACTTTGATTCAATTCCATGGAAGTGATTATTCTCTGTGTGTTGTTGATATTATGCTGTTGCATATTTGCTTTTTGTTATGCCTTTGTTCTATATGCTGTATATGTGATTTCATGGTAAATGTGAAGTCCGAGAGAGGAGAATGAGTTGCAATTGTTTCTCTGTTGAAGCCAGGAGATTCCTACATAGAGTGCAGTTAAATTCCTCCGCATAGAGTGCGTTGAGGAGCTTACAGTTAAACTCTTATTCTCGTAGACCCAGGAGTTTATTGGGTTGTTCGAGTCGTGCAGGAGGAGTGCAGGTCGAACCTGAAGTCTCAGCCGTTGTCTGAGCAGAAGACTAAGGATTTCTGTGGTTGAGAGTACACAGAATCTAGGTGAGTTCAACACTCGAGGGTGTTTGAAAAGTCGAACGCAAGCAGTTTAAATGGAGGGTCTCTGAAGGAATCAGAGAATAAAAGCTCAGGAGGGTTAGTTCTGTTAAGAATGCAGAGAAGCAGACCCTGAAAGGATTTGAACTGGGAGCGCTTTGAAGCGGAGAAGAATTTCAAGGAAGAAAATCGACTGCCAGTATTCGCGTGAGGAAATCGTGAAATCCCGAGGATCGTCCGATCATAGAAGAGTTGCACGGAATTTAATCCGTAGGCACAGGCAGGGTCAAAGCCATCGGGATTCGGCATATCGGGGTTTGCGAATACAAGAGTTTCGAACTCGTTGGAATCGCAATTGCCGATTTCCCGAATCAACGGGAACCGTCGATCAGAGCAGGGACAGGTGGCACGCGATCCCGGAAGGTCGGGATTCGACGTTCGGCAATTCTCGTTGCAAGAAAATTCAATTGGTGAAATCGCGATCCCGCGATTCCCGATCGCACGAGAGAGGAGGAAGTGGCGTGGCATCGTGGGGCCCCGGGAGCGAGGGGATTACAGGTGTCGTTGTACTGGAGTCGAAGACGAAAGGTCCAAGCCCACACGTGCTATCGGAGTTTGGGGTTCGGGACTTTGTGGTGTAAAGGATTTGTGACATCGCAGTTGCCGATTTCCCGATAGGAAAATCCCCGAAACGAGAGAGCGTTGACCCGTTGACTATCAGGGTTCGGGGTTTTGAGTTGGATGTGACTGTGCTCACAGAATTCGCGAGATCGCAAATTCCGATTTCCCGATTTCCGAAGAGGGAGATTACAGAAGGAGTTTACTGTGGGTAACTCCCGAGGGGAGTTGGAAGAGCCTGGACTCTTCGGGCCTATGAGAGAGTGAGAAGGTCCTGGTAGAAGTGGCTTGCTGCCGAGGGCAGGTTGCGTCAGAGTGGTATCAGAGTCGGAGAAGAGTATCTTTGCTTTCTGTAGTAGAGACAGAGATTCATTATGCCGCCCAGAAGAGAGAGACAGTCACCTGATCGTGAAGACAGGGACGCTCTGAGAAGGGGTAGGCCAGCAGGAAACACAGAGATGGAGCGCCAGATACGAGATCTCAGGGAGAGACTCGAAGAAATGGAGACCACCCAAAGGCGTGGAGCTGGTGCAGTAGAGTTCAGCGATTCTGAAGTGGAAGAGGAAGCTGGACATGATGCAGAAGAGGTCTCAGCAGAGGATGCCTCGACAGAGAAGTTGATTAGAGCCATCTCTAGGATGATCTCAAAGACCAAGATGGGCATTCCCGTCTATGAGGGAAGTTTAAATGCAGAGGATTTGCTGGATTGGATCCGAGCACTCGATACCTACTTCGATTATGAGGATATCGAAGAGGACAAGAAGGTAAAACATGCGGTCACCAAGTTGAAGGGACATGCAGCCTTATGGTGGGACGAATTGCAGGCAGATAGGCGCTGCAAGGGAAAACAAAAGATTAAGAGTTGGGATCGGATGATCGCTAAGATGAAAGCGAAATTCATCCCGAGAGATTATCAGATCACACTGTTCAGGCGCATGCAGAACCTGAGACAGAAGCTGATGACGGTGAAGGAGTACACCGAGGAATTTTATAGGCTCAACATCAGAGCTGGTCATCGGGAGAGTGATGATGAGAAGGTGGCGAGATATCTGAATGGTCTGAGGTATGACATTCAGGACGAGTTGAGCATGGTTACCATCCGAACAGTTGAGGATGCGTACCAGATGGCTCTTAAAGCCGAAGAGAAGTTGAGCCGCAAGCAGGGACAGCGAGGGTGAGGCAGGAGTCAGCCCAGAGGCAAGGCAATTACCCAGGAAAGAACACAGAAACCCAAGGAGGAATGGCAGAGACCTCAGGGTAAGCTGGAGAGAGGTGGAACCTCACAGCAGAGGCAACCACAAACTGAACAGAGGCAGCAATATGCTGAGCCGAGGAGGCAGCATACAGAGCAGGGTGGCAGTTATGCTGACACCAATGCATTTCCTCGTACCCGAGGTAGAGGAAGAGGACGAGGAGGAATTATCACATGTTTTACGTGTGGTAAAGACGGTCACAAAGACGTGGACTGTCCAGATCGGAAAATGGACAGAGGAAAAGCTCACGTCGCAGAAGCACAGAGGTGTGATGCCGAGAACGAAGATGCAGACAGCGGAAGATCGCTTGGAATGCACAAGACTCTTTTGACACCCGAGAAGGAGGTGGACAACGCAGTGCAAAGGAGCAGACTGTTCAAAACGGCTTGTACAGCCAAGGACAAGAAATGCAAAGTCATCATTGACAGTGGAAGCACCGATAATCTCGTTTCATCCGAGATGGTGGAGAAATTAGAGCTGGAAACAACTAAGAACCCGAGTCCATATAAAGTCTCGTGGTTACAGAAAGGACACCGGGTAAGTGTCACTAAACAATGCTTAGTTAAATTTAAAATTGGGAATTATCATGATGATATTCTATGTGATGTTATTCCCATGGACGTATGTCATATTTTGCTGGGTAGACCATGGCAGTATGACAGAAATGTTGTTCATGACGGGAGGATGAACACCTACACCTTGGAGAAGGATGGGAGGTTACATAAGCTGCTTCCGATAAAGGATAAAGAAGTGAAGCAGGAAGTAAGCAGCACGATACTTCTCATGAGTGGGAAAGAACTTCTCACAGAGATGGAGAAGAATGAAGATCCACAATTCTTTGTGGTCAGGAAGCCGAGAATTGTCCTGACAAGCACAAGAGTGGACGACTTGCCAGATGAGATTCAGGAACTGTTGGGAGAGTTCACTGGCATCATCGTGGACGAACTACCTCGTTCGTTTCCACCGATGAGGAGTGTGAGTCACCATATTGACCTCATACCTGGAGCAAGCTTACCAAACAAGGCAGCGTACAGATTGACACCTCAGGAGAACGAGGAAGTCAAAAGGCAGGTACAGGATCTGCTGGATAAAGGACTGGTTAGAGAGAGTCTCAGTTCGTGTGTTGTTCCAACAGTACTAAGTCTGAAAAAGGATGGAGGCTGGAGGATGTGTACAGACTCCAGGGCGATAAATAAGATCACCATCAGATACAGATTTCCACTGCCGAGAATGGACGATTTGATGGATTGCCTGAGTGGGGCAAATTATTTTTCAAAGATTGATCTCGAGAGCGGATATCATCAGATCTGGATGAGAGAGGGTGATGAATGGAAAACAACGTTCAAAACAAATGAGGGTTTGTACGAATGGCTAGTCATGCCGTTTGGCTTGACAAATGCGCTGAGCACATTTATGCGGCTGATGAATGAAGTCCTACGGGAATTCATTGGCAAATTTGTGGTCGTGTATCTGGACAACATATTAATTTTCAGCAAGACCAAGGCTGAACACTTGAAACATTTGGCCATTGTAATGAGAAGATTACAGCAGGAGAAGCTGCTGATAAATTTGAAGAAATGCTCATTTATGCAGACAGAACTCATTTATTTTGGTTTCGTAATATCGACGAATGAATTGAAGATGGATCCTGAGAAGGTGGAAGTGATCAGGAATTGGCCATCGCCGAGGAGCGTTTTTGAGGTAAGGAGTTTCCACGGATTGGCAAGCTTCTACAGGAAATTCATTCGGAATTTTAGTGGAATTAGCGCAGCGATGATGGACAAGGTGAAGAAACGACATAAAATTTTTCATTGGACAGCAGAGGCTGAGAGAAGCTTCAATCTGTTGAAGCGGAAGATAACAAAGCAACCAATTCTGGTGTTTCCTGACTTTTAGAAAACCTTCCAGGTGAAATGTGATGCCAGTGGGTATGCTGTTGGAGGGGTCTTGAGTCAGGATGACAGACCTGTAGCATATTACAGCGAGAAGCTGGATGATGCAAAGCTGAAGTACTCCACGTATGACAAAGAGTTCTATGCCATCATACAGGCATTGAAGAAGTGGAGGCATTATTTGATACCCAAGGAGTTCGTTTTGTATAGCGATAATCACGCATTGCAGTTTGTAAGTCAGCAGGAGAAGCTGAAACAAAAGCATGCAAAATGGGTAGAGTACATGCAAAATTTCACGTTTGTAATTAAGCACATTTCAGGGACTTCTAACAAGGTAGCCGATGCCTTGAGCAGGAAATGTTTACTGTTGCAGGAGTTTAGGGTCAAAACCTTGGGTTTTGAAAATTTAAAAGATATGTATGCAGGTGACGCAGACTTTGCAGAAGCATACGAAGCAGCTGAGAATCCAGTTCTCAGGGATCGGAGTCCGTGGCTGGAATATATAATCCAGGAAGGATTGTTGTTCAAGGGCAATCAATTATGCATACCGGATTGCTCCATGAGGGAGAATTTGGTGAGAGAAAAACACAGCGGAGACTTAGCAGGTCACTTTGGACATGATAAGACATTCGCCAAGTTGAGCGAATCATATTATTGGCCGAGCATGCGTGCAGATGTAAAGAGATTTTTTGACAGGTGCAGGGTATGTCAACATGCGAAGGGCCGAAAACAGAACACAGGGTTCTATCAGCCGTTGCCCATACCTGAAAGGCCATGGGAGGCAATCAGTATGGATTTTGTTCTGGGATTGCCGAGAACCCAGCGAGGAGTTGATTCCATCTTTGTGGTGGTAGATAGGTTCTCGAAGATGGCACATTTCATTCCGTGTCATAAGACTAGCGATGCGATCCACATCGTGAATTTGTTTTTCAAAGAAATTGTCAGGTTGCATGGATTACCGAGAAGCATAGTCTCGGATCGGGACACGAAGTTCATAGGTCACTTTTGGAGAACGCTGTGGAAAATGCTAGGGAATGACTTGACATTCAGTTATGCTTATCACCCCCAGACAGATGGACAGACAGAGGTAGTCAACAGAAGCCTGGGAGATCTGTTGAGAAGTCTAGTGGTGGAACATCACATCAGTTGGGACCAGATATTACCACAGGTTGAGTTCGCGTACAACGATTCGATGAATCGGAGTACAGGAAAAAGTCTGTTCCAGATTTTGTATGGGACACAACCGAGAGGATTTTCTGAGCTCAGGGAGTCAGAACAAGCTGAACCTAACAGCGCGAGGGCTGAAGAGTTCACTGAGGCAATGCAGGAACTTCACAGTCAGGTGAAGCAGCGGCTGCAGAAGGCGAATCAAGAGTATAAGCGCAGAGCAGACCAGAGAAAAAGGAAGCTTCAGTTCGAAGTTGGGGACATGGTTCTAGCGCACCTGAGGAAAGAAAGGTTCCCAAGGGGAACATATAATAAGCTCAAGATGAGAAAGATTGGGCCATGCAAAATTCTGAGGAAATTTGGCGAGAATGCATATGAGATTGAGTTGCCGGAGGGCATCGGGATATCTCTGATATTCAATATTTCGGATTTATACCCTTACAGGGCTGGAGAAGCAGACACTGGAACTGAGGAACCAGTGGTCCAGTGGCAAAAGTAATTACCAGTTGCACAGAAGCCTCAGATGGAGTGCATACTGGATAAAAGAGTAGGTAGGAAGACCAGGCAAAAGCAGTATTTTGAATACCTGGTGAAGTGGAGGAATCACCCAGTGGAGGATGCCAGCTGGGAGACAGAGGCCGTGATACAAAAGCATGGACAGACTGTACAGGATCTCATGGACAGGAGCCCATGAAATTTTTCGAGCCGAGGAGTATGATGCAGGAGCATCCACACCTCAGCAAGCGAGCCAGCGCGTGGAGCAAAGACAGCTGGGCAAGCTAGCAAAATTCTTTTTGAATTTTACTTTGATGTGGTTGCGCCAAACATTAATGAGCTGATGTAATTAAACGCACTTGTAATGTATTATAGATAGGAAGGCATTTAATAGTTTTAATGCTGTTAGATAGGAATTTATTATAGATATGATGATTCCAGTTTTCGAGGGAAAATGGAATATAGGCACCCTCCTTTGTACATTGTAATTCATTCTCATTAGCATTCATATGAGAAACAGGAGCAAGAAGAGAAAAGCAGAGAACTTGTGGAATCCCCATGTACAGATATTGAATTAATAGGAAAGACTTTGATTCAATTCCATGGAAGTGATTATTCTCTGTGTGTTGTTGATATTATGTTGTTGCATATTTGCTTTTTGTTATGCCTTTGTTCTATATGTTGTATATGTGATTTCATGGTAAATGTGAAGTCCGAGAGAGGAGAATGAGTTGCAATTGTTTCTCTGTTGAAGCCAGGAGATTCCTGCATAAAGTGCAGTTGAATTCCTCCGCATAGAGTGCGTTGAGGGGCTTACAGTTAAACTCTTATTCTCGTAGACCCAGGAGTTTATTGGGTTGTTCGAGTCATGCAGGAGGAGTGCAAGTCGAACCTGAAGTCTTAGTCGTTGTCTGAGCAGAAGACTAAGGATTTCTGTGGTTGAGAGTACATAGTGTCCAGGTGAGTTCAACACTCGAGGGTGTTCGAAAAGTCGAACGCAAGCAGTTTAAATGGAGGGTCTCTGAAGGAATCAGAGAATAAAAGCTCAGGAGGGTTAGTTCTGTTAAGAATGCAAAGGAGGAGACCCTGAAAGGATTTGAACTAGGAGCGCTTTGAAGCGGAGAAGAATTTCAAGGAAGAAAATCGACTGCCAGTATTCGCGTGAGGAAATCGCGAAATCTCGAGGATCGTCCGATCGTAGAAGAGTTGCACGAAATTTAATCCGTAGGCACAGGCAGGGTCAAAGCCATTGGGATTCGTCATATCGGGGTTTGCGAATACAAGAGTTTCGAACTCGTTGGAATCGCGATTGCCGATTTCCCGAATCAACGGGAACCGTCGATCAAAGCAGGGACAGGTGGCACGCGATCCCGGAAGGTCGGGATTCGGCGTTCGACGATTCTCGTTGCAAGAAAATTCAATTGGTGAAATCGCGATCCCACGATTCCCGATCGCACGAGAGAGGAGGAAGTGACGTGGCATCATGGGGCCTCGGGAGCGAGGGGATTATAGGTGTCGTTGTACTGGAGTCGAAGACGAAAGGTCCAAGCCCGCACGTGCTATCGAAGTTCGGGGTTCGGGACTTTGTGGTGTAAAGGATTTGTGACATCGCAGTTGTCGATTTCCCGATAGGGAAATCCCCGAAACGAGAGAGTGTTGACCCGTTGACTATCGGGGTTCGGGGTTTTGAGTTGGATGTGACTGTGCTCACAGAATTCGCGAGATCACGAATTCCGATTTCCCGATTTCCGAAGAGGGAGATTACCGAAGGAGTTTACTGTGGGTAACTCCCGAGGGGAGTTGGAAGATCTTGGACTCTTCAAGCCTATGAGAGAGTGAGAAGGTCCTGGTGGAAGCGGCTTGCTGCCGAGGGCAGGTTGCGTCATAAATCTATCTATCCAAAAGAACAATCTAGAGGAAGATCCTTCTAGAAGCATAATATTTTATTAGGTCTTCTTACATTTGACTTATTCTTCCTTATTGATAGGCCTTATTAATATTGTCCTTTATTACATGGAATTATATTATTCTACCTACATGAGGGGTTAGGGAAGTGAGGTCCCTAAAATTGTTGAGGCATTTCCTCAATTTCCTGGAAATTTTTTGTATCATCATCTTCTTCTGTAAGAGCTTCTTCATGAACATCTTCATGCTCCTATCCTATAGAGGATCAAGTATCCAACTGAATTTGTTGAGTTTTTGGTACTTATGCATGTTTCATTTCAGCATCTACATCTGTTTTTATGAGTGACAATTCATGAAATACAACATCTTTGTTAATGATGATTTTGTGGGTAGTAGGATCCCACAATCTATATCCCTTACTTCCATCACCATACCCAACAAACGTAAACCTTTTTTTATTTTGGATCTAACTTAGAATGTTTATTCTTAGGGATAAGTGCATAGGTTTCACAACCAAATATTTTAAGATTTGAATAATCACAAGGGTGACTTGTCCATGCCTCTCCTGGAATCTTACAGTCTATTGCAGTTGATGTTGATTGATTTACCAGATAAAATGTTGTAAACGCTATTTTTTCCCACAATTCCTGTTGCAACTTGGAATTACTGAGCATGCTCCTCGCTCTCTCTAGAAGATTCATATTCATGCATTCAACAACACCGTTTTGTTGAGGAGTATAAACTTTGGTTTTATGTCTTTCGATCCCAGCTTCCTTGCAATAATTTTTGAATTCCTTATAAGTAAAATCACCTCCATTATCTGTTCTAAAACACTTGATTGACCTTCCAATGATTTTTTCAACCAAAGCTCTAAATTTCTTAAAAGCATTAAACACATCAGTTTTTCTTTTAAGTAAATAGATCCACACCTTTCTAGAATAATCATCTATTTAAATGTTACAAAATATGACAATCCTCCAAAATAAACTTTAGGATATGGTCCCCAAACATATTAATGGATATAATCAAGGGTATCTTTACTAATATGTCTTCTTGTTTTAAATTTCTTTCTAGACTATTTTCCATAAATACAATGCTTGTAGAAATTCCAATTCAGAGATTTTAAGCTCGGAAGTAACTTACGGTCTACTAGTACCTTAAGCTCTTTCTCACTCATATGGCCCAAACGTTGATGCCATAAGTGAGTAGAGTCACTAGCACCTTTGGATACTATCGTTGCTCGATTTGATTCAATTATTCCTTCTAGTTGATAAATATTCCCGATATTTTTAGGCTTCATGACTACTAAGATGCCTTTGGACACCTTCAATACTCCACCTTGAACTATATATTTATAACCACCAAAATATAGAACTCCCAAATATATTAGGTTCTTTCTAAGTCAGGTACATTCCTCAGATATGTTAATGTTCTTACAATACCACATACATTTTAACATGGATGCTACCAATCCCAACAATTTTACAAGAAATATCATTTCCCATAAAAAAAAACACCGTCATTAATAGATTGGTAAGTTGAGAACCAATTTATATGGAGACATATATGATTGGATGCACCAGAGTCTAACAACCACTGTTGATCATGTTGTGAAACATTAAAAACAAACAATACCTCATCTACCATATGTGAACTTGTTTCAACTGAATTTTCCTCATTTTCCTCCTTTGTGAAGCCCTCTTTGGATGCTTGTTTTTTTTTCCAACAATCCTTCTTTAGATGCCTTAATTTTCCATAGTACTAGAATTTTAGCTTACCGCTCTTGCCTTTTGACTTAGATCTTGATGTACCTCTCGGATTTTGCCCTTTTTCTGTAGATCGTCCTCCGGCCACCATTGCTTATGATGTTGAGGTTTCTTGACTGGATTTTCTCCTCATCTCCTTAGACATTAGGGCTCCCACAATAGTATCATAATCAATGGAATATGTTGTAATAAAACACATAGATGTGACTAAATGATCCCAAGATTCATGTAATGAACACAATAGGGTAAATTCTTTGTCCTCATCTTCACATTTTACTTCCATACTAGATAATTGACAAATCAAACTATTGAAAATGTTTAAATGATCGAAATCTTTGTACCTTCTTTCATCTGTAAACTATACAACTTCCTCTTCAAGAAGATTCTATTCATTAAGGACTTTTTCATGTAATGGTTTTCCAGTCTATTCCATAAGCATGTTCTTGTCTCCTCTCTGGTGATATTAAACAAAACTTCGTCTGCCAGACACAAACAAATGGTACTGAGAGCTATTATATCCAGATCTTCCCAGTCCTGTATGTCATTGTTTCTTATTTCTTTGTATTTCATGCCAACACCTTTTGCAATCCTTGTTGTACAAGAAGATCCTGCATATTGAGCTTCCATAGCTCAAAGTTGTTTTATCCATTGAATTTCTCCGCCTTAAACTTTGAAATTTGATTTTTTTCCATTAAAAAAAACCACCCAAACTATAGCTTATAAAACTAAGTTGTTCATAATAAAGGAGGTACAATCATATATTGCAAAGTGGAACCCCAAAAAAATATTTAATAAAAAAGGTTGAAGCCAAATCATAAATTATTTAATATATGTCTTTATACCTTAAGACCTTTTTACCAAAATAAACTTCCACCTCAAATAATTTAATTTTTTATGATATCCTCCTATTTATTTTATGAAGGAAATATATATCTCCACTCATTTAACATAAAGGCGATCCTTTATAAAAAATATATATATATATATTGCATAATATACCATATCACTTCAAGAATTATATACCATATATTTTATACCACGTGTTTGCAAAGTATCGCGCCACCAACATATCAAAGGGAGCGATGCCCAACAGCTATCGCTCCTCCCACTTGAGATAGGGTGTGATGATCAACATACCACGACTATTGCGCCTGTCACAATACTCAAGGAGCAATGATCTCCCAAAAATGGCAATTCATAAGTTTGAGAGCGACTATCACCCCTCCAACACGACTCAGTGCGATAGGCCAAAAAATATCAGCCCCCTTGCAATGAATTCATCCACTTTTTGGGTGGCGGAAGATTAAACATAACAAGATTAAACAACATAAATATACAAGAAAATAATCACACACAAAGAACACAACGATTTTATGTGGTAAAATCATTCAAAAGGGAAACATTCACGGGAAAATAATAATTTGTTTTCTTATTGTTCAATGGAGAATTACAATAGCTAAAATCAACTTACAACCATCTCTCACACATACATCTCCCATTTTTCCTCTATGAACTTACATAGATACTAACATCTCTCCAACAATTACAATTAATGTGCACCTAACCAATTCTATTTTTAATTGATTTGATCAACCGAAACCAAAAAAATAAAAACTAGGAAATCCACCCATATCCTATCTGTGGAAAATTGGTTGGAACTGTTTCAACATATTTTTAAATAGAGTGGTGAGATATGTGACAGATTTGTTTATCATATCGTAATAGAAATAGATCATGAATTTGTCTATAGCTAAGAATTAATGTATCAATGCAAAGTGTTGGAAAACCCTAAATAACAAAAGCATTGTTTATCAACTTAAAATCTACAATACAATATTCCTATAAACAAAATCATTCTATAGAAAATTGTAATGGAGGGAGGGAGGAAGAATGGAAACTCACAGTGGTGTGGATGTGTAATAGAAAATCCGGGGATCGAAGGTGAGAGGGATGTTTTTGTTTGTTTGTCATTTTACTTGAAACACGTCACTTTCACTAGTCGCTAGATGGATAAACATATACTTCCTCTCTATAACATGGCGACACACATGTATATGTGAAGATGTGTGGCAAGCTAGCGATCACATGCAGCCAAACCTTGGATTACACCATGAAGATTGCAACAAGAAATAACACACGATCGGTTTCCTCAACCACATCAGAATGTGATGACCTTCTGCACACATGGATGCCATGGTGCTTGACCTATGATTTTTAATGGAGTTCACTGCATGGATCAAACATAATACACATGGTTTTAGGCCCCTTTTCTTCCCTCGTGTCTCTGGATCTCCTCATGAACGAATCTACTACTGCATATAGTTAATAATTTTTTGATATAGGTGTTGTTGGTATAGGTGTTGCTAGTACTGATGCCTGATGGACCTACTACATCCATGACAAAGAGAAACAATAGAAAATAAAGGGTATTATGAAAAAGGTAATCTTGGAACAGGTTGATTTTGTCATTGTGATCTTATTTCATTCAATCTGTTTCCCCAAATCGAGCAAGACACACTAAAAATTCCATTAGGTAATGGTGGGACTTTCTCCCTCATAATAGTTTCAGCCTACAAACTAGGAAATAATGTACGTACAATGATGGATCGACTTTATTCGATATCAATAGAGGGTGTTGTCATCATGGAGATATGTGCCACCATATTCCCCTGTTGGGAAAGAGAGAAACTTCACAAGAAAATCATTAAGAACTTTGAGAGAAAATTCACAATAATATCATTAAGAACTTTGAGGGCGTTGAAAACTTCCTCGAAGGTATGTAAATTCAACACAAACTATATTGGTTATTAAGGATTATAAATTTATTTATTTTTATATAAAATATATTGATTATTACAAATTTATCTGTAATAGAATACAAGTTTCAATATACCACAATATACATCGTTCAGACAACAACATAAATATTAAAATATATTTTAGATTCGTTCTCTGTTTTGAGTCTCTGTAAATGAACAGTCAACATCTCCTCCTTAGATATTGAATAAATCCCTAATTGTATAATGTGTGAAGAAATAATTCCAAGACACTGCAGTGATGGATGACTATGAAGGACAACTCACATTCTAGAGATGCAAGTCAGCATTGGAATCTTCATCAAAAGAACAAACAAAGGTACTCTATATCCTTAACCTTACAAATATTGAAGTGCACACAACACTTGTTAGTGGAGGGAAAATGAAAAGACTCATAAACACTAATAAGAGATATGTACTCATGGTTGTCAGAGATGAATATGTCGGGATATCTGATGCTTTCCAAGGGTGTGATCCCTCTCATAAAAAGGAATTAATTGATATTATTTCTAAGTATGATGATATTTTTTAGGAACTAGATGGATTACCTCCTAAGAGGAAAATCCAACATGAGATACATCTTCAACAAGATTCTCCTCTTCATAATGTGAGCATGTATAGGATGTTATCCGTGGAGATGACAGAGATCAAGAAGCAGGTACAGGGCTTACTGGATCAAAGGGTCATCAGGCCTAGTTCATCTCCTTGTGGTTCTTTGATCATGATGGTGTCAAAGAAAGATGGCACATGGCGAATGTGTGTCGATTACCGGGTCTTAAATAAAATCATAGTGAAAAATCGATACCCTCTTCCTCGTATAGATGATTTACTTGATCAATTGAAGAATGTTGTCTATTTCACTAAGTTGTATTTGTGCAATGGATATCATCAAATCAGAGTCGGATCAATAGGTGGAGGAAAATTGAAAATTGACCCTTCCAAAATTGATGTAATTGTAAATTGGCCTGAGCCAAAAAGTGTAACCGAAGTTTGAAGATTCTAAGGTGCAGTCCAGTATTGGAGGAGATTCATTCCCAACTTCTCCTTCATAGCAGCTCCTCTACATGCCTTAACCAATGTGAAGAACACTTTTCAGTGGGAAGGAAAGCAAAAAAAATCTTTCAACACTTTGAAGGGAAAGATCAATACCGCACCAGTATTAGCACTGTCGAATCTTTAACAACCTTTTGAGATCAAGACAGATGCCAGAGAGTACACCATGGGTGCAATACTAATGCAATATCGTAAGCCTATCTGTTACCACTCTAAAACTTTTAAATAAGTTTTTGTTAACTATCCTACATATGATAAAGAGTTGTATGCATTATTCCATAGTGTAAAGAAATGGAATCACTACTTGTTATGGAAAGAAACCATTATACACACAGATCACCAAACCTTATAGTATCTTCAAGCAAAAACCAAATTTCAACAATCTCGACACTACAGGTGGATGGGTTTTCTACAACAGTTTCACTTGGTAATCAAGTACAAAAAGGGTACAAGTAACAAGGTAGATGATATGCTTTCTAGAACTCCTATTGTTGCTTCTATTATTTTGAAGAATGCTTCTTTATCTCATGATAGCTATATAGAAAAATATGCCATCGATGAAGATTTTAAATAAGTATATATGAAGCTAACCCTTGGCGCACATGTAGAGAATTATTGTCTGCAGGGAAATTTACTTTACCATCTTGGAAAGCTATGTATTCCTACAAGTGAACAAGTCCATGTAATACGAGAAGCTCATACTTCTCTTGTGTCTGGGAATTTTGGGGTAGGAAAAACTATGGCTCATATGTAGAGGTTTTGTTACTGGCCTCAAATGAAAGAAATTGTAACTAAATATGTAAAGGGATGTGTGATGTGTTCTACTTGTAAACCCACTAATAGAAAACTGGGGCTATACTCACCACTTCCTATTCCATACCATCCATGGGAAAGTATATCCATGGATTTTGTAGGGGGTTTACCCATGACCAAAGGGGGTCATGATTATTTGTATGTTGTAGTGGATAGGTTCATCATGATGTGTATCTAAATGCCTTGTAAAAAAAAGATCATTGTTGAGCATAATTCTAATCTTTTCTTTCAACATGTTTGGGTTCACTGTGGATTACCCACATCTATCGTCTCAGATCAAGATACTCGATTCCTTGGGGAATTTTGGACAATCTTGTGGAGAATGATGGACACCAAATTGAAGAGGAGCATTGCTTTCCATTCACAAGCTAACGTAAAGACAGAGGTGGTAAACCGAACAGTGGTACTTTTTCTTCAAGGCTACTGCAACAATCATCCCAAGGTATGGGATGAAAATATACCCTATGTACAACATGCATACAACCGAGCTTTAGATTCATCCACTCAGAGTTCACCTTTTGAGACATGTTTTGGGTACCTACCAAAGGTTCCTTTGGACTTGATGTACGAGAGAGATGTCGATGTAAATGAAGAACGAAAAGAGGACAGAGCCCAAAAGTTCATCCAGAGGATTCAAAAGATACACTAGGCAGTCCGGGAACAGTTGGAGAAAAGTCAAGAATAGTATAAAGCTCGGCATGATAAGCACATGGTTGATCAGCATTTCCAGGTTGGAGACTGGTGTTGCGCCTCTTTCGTCACCTTAGTGAGAAAAATAGAGGTGCTTGCAAGCTCAGTTGGGTCTGCTGAGCAGGACAGCTGCACGAAAAAGAGTTAGGGAAAGAAATAAAAAACTACAATTAAGAATTAAACTAAGAAATGTAATAACAACTAGATTCATGAGCATAGGGACATAGAAACAAAAAGAACCATAAGACCCATGTCACCAATGTTGAGGGTGATCTATTAGTGAAACAATACACCAAGAAGAAAGGGGACTATGAGTCCCTTCTTCCTCCAAGGGAGGGCTCTTGGACCCCCACTAGCTAGCTCTTCTTACAACAAAGAAAAATG
>JZKD02S1672804.1:1379268-1394755 GCA_000966675.3 Picea glauca
AAAATGGCCCCGGAAGCTAAAACCTGCTAAAAATAGTAAATTGCCAAAATGGCCAGAAAACTGTTTTGAGCCATTTGGAAAAGATGGGTGGCCCCCGATATCCACCTGGATCACAAAAGGTGCTATGAATGGGACAACTCATGTGGGTAAGAATGCTACTGGGTGACAGTACCGAAGATGCAAATGGAGGTGTGGGTACTGCAGAGCCGGGAGTGGGGATCCTAGAGGAAAATGTCAGAGGGTGTGACTGGAAATGTAAGTGCGATACAGAGGGAAAGACTACATGCCAGTGCTAAGTATATACCTGAAGGGGTTGTGCCGATGTATGATGATCAAGTACCTGCACACATGAAAACCAAATACCCAACGTGAACAATATCTGAAGAGAATCAAATATATGAGCATGCATTTGATAAGTATGAATATGTGCATGCGTACCTGATCATGGTATGAAAAATGGTGCTTCGGGGGCTCAGGATGAAAAGAGGCCTAGGGACTGTTGTGATGTAGATGACGGGATGTTGATCCCGTGGCTGTAGACGGATCGAGAAATTGACACCGTGGGCTCCCAGAATGGTGAGTGGAAATTTGGCAAAAAGGCCTATATATAGCTGTAGGGCCCACATTGCCACCTCATTTGTACTTGCTGCTATATTGATTGGACGAGAAGCATTCATAGGAGATTGTGAGATTTGGGGAGGACGAGGCATCTGATTGAGGACTCGCGAGCATCAAGTTAGTGGTCTGATCATCCTGCATAGAATTAGGATTTCATTTTTTGGGCAGGGACTGTATGGAGGGTCGTACAGAGGTGTTTAGGGGGTATGGTCCCCATATGCGCGGGCGATCCGGTAATAGGCGTGCACACGTGCGTGCCTATCCACTGGATAGATGCGCATGGGAACACAGTTAAGGGGATTAAGGGCGTGCATGTATCGTGAACAGGCGCGCCTGAGAGCGCACATGTGTAGTGAACAGGTGCGCACTCATGCACGCCAGTGTAGTGAACAGGGGTGCATATGTGCGCGCCTGTGGGGTGTACAGGCGCGGATGTGTGTGCGCCTGTGGGTAAAAAAACCGCGTCATGGAGGCAAGGTTGATGGGTATAAAATGTGTCTTTTTGATGTTTTGGATTGTCCATGTGGCTGACTTAGGACGGTTTTGTGTTGTACAGGTGAGTTGTGTGCACGATACCAATTGGATGGCGAGAGCGGGATTGGTCCCAGCTGTGAGACGTCGTGGCTATTGAGGAGCCAAGCGTACGTGCAACTTTGGTAGCCTGTGGGTTGTTGAAGTTCTTTAAGTTCCCCTTGATACGAGTGCAGGAGTATCTCCTGTAGTTTCTTATCCGGATGTCGAGTCCAAACCTGCACTACTTCATAGTGTGGGGAGAGCAGATTCCCTTCACTGCGGTGGAGGATGTGTATTTTCTGACTAGGCTCCCATTTTGGGGAACGCCCCTACTGGCGGAGCAGGTGCTTCCTAGGGATACACTGCTCGCGACGATGGGTTGGAGATATTTTTCGGGGCCGAACTATATGTCCGACATAGTTGTGAGAATCG
This sequence comes from Picea glauca, assembly GCA_000966675.3. Classification (NCBI taxonomy): domain Eukaryota; kingdom Viridiplantae; phylum Streptophyta; class Pinopsida; order Pinales; family Pinaceae; genus Picea; species Picea glauca. The sequence goes on from JZKD02S1672804.1 coordinate 1,380,832, forward strand.
GGGCGATGGATTCCCTAGCTCATCACTGCATAGCAGCGATAATTGTGAGAGTGTATGGGTCACTGGCGACGCAGCGGATCAGCGGTGGCTAGTTGATGGTGATGGAGAGAGTGTTGGCCGACGAGTATTTCACCTGGGGGCTTACGCTGCACTCGAGGATGGTGGGGCAGTTGGACCATTGTCGGTCCACGGATACGGGGGAGTTTGCCTTCGGGTCCATCCTAGTGGCCTAGTTTCTGGAAAGGGTGTCGATGTTGCGCCCTAGGATTCTATTGGGTATGCTTGGGGTGCGAGAGCCACGACTGAGGAAGTGGTCGACCATGTTGCTTCGCCATGGTGGTGGCGAGGGTGGCCACTTCTTCACTGCAGAGGCGACATAGGTATGGTAGCATATGCCGCAGGTGATACGGCGGTACCCCTATGCCGAGGTTGACTTCCGGGATGATTCGGACATGGTGCTACCTCCAGGGGAGGTGTTTGACTGCCGAGGTATGTTGATTGATGATGGTGATATGTATGTTTTTGTATTTTTTGAGATAGCATTCCATATGTATATGATATAGATGTTGATACTATCTGTTGTTTGTTTGCATGTGCAGATGTGGCACCTCACATGCGCGAGGTGGAGTTGCAGAGAGCACCGGCTCGTCAGGAGCCGGAGAGACTGTCGTGGGGAGAGAGACGTCGGCGTGAGGACACTACGGGGTGACCAGCTGAGCCAAAGAGGGTAGCGAGGAGACACCGGTTTGATAACCCAGGTGCTGAGCCATCACATGCTCCTCCGGTGGCTGCCAGAGTGGATTTTGAGGACATACGCCATCATTTGGAGGCGGTGTTACAGGATGTGCCTGAGGGCATATGGTCTTGCATCCAGGATGAGGGATTCCTGGAGCAGTGTGTGGGGGTGTCGCCGCCATGGCGGGCCATAGTACGATGAGCAACAATGGCTGTTGCGATGGCGACCGGATGACTGTCGCCGGGGCAGGAGGGGTCGGTAGGGGGTGGACCACCACTGCCTGGGGCAGCTGGTGGTGGGTCACCACCGCCTGAGGGAGGAGGAGGCGATGGTGCTCTAGAGGCACTGTGAGTGGTGCTCTATGCATTGATGTATATATATTTTTTGTATATAGGATGGTGAGCCCATTTTGTACCGAGGTGCTTCATTGGCCTACGGATAGTTGTATTTTTGTCTGTAAACAGTTGGATGACACTGTGAACCTTTTGATATATACATGAGTATACATTTTTGAGATCTATGTGGTGTTTACATGTGTTTTGTTAATGTATTGATGATATCTAATCTATATATGTGATGACAGTTGTGCGTTATATGTTTATGTATGTGTAGCTTGATGTGATATATGCCAGTCTAACACAATATTAGCTAGGTTATCCGTAATTTGATTCAATTGTCTTGGAATATGTGTAAATGTAATGGAATCAAAATGTCGAGATAAAAGTCTAACCTGCAGGTATTTGTGAAAGAGGTAAGGATCACGGACGCGGTACACATTGTTGAGCTGGAGTACGACTAGTTGAGAGTCAAGGAAGACGCTAAGGTGACAAATACGATGATGCTGGGCATCGGCCAGGAGGCCGATGACGATGGTGTATTCAGCTTGGTTGTTGGTTGCTGACCCTAAACATATGCCGCTCGAATGGAGCATTTCATGTGAGGGGGTGTAGAGAGCCCAAGCCGCTGAAGTGAAATTTTGTGTCCAACGGCTGGTGCCGTCGACGTAACCGATGTGGTAGGCTGGTGGAGGAAGCATCTGTCAATAGAAAAAAAGATAGTTTAGACGTGAGGGAGGAAAAAAGATAAAAAATGCTATAAAAGAAATAACCTAAGAGTAGAATGACTAAGTTTAAGCGTAGAATTTCTTGAGATACAACTCGTTGACAGGTTCTTTGAGAGAGAGGCCTTCAGGGGAGGCCAGGATCTATGTGCCTTTGGTGAGGCAATGTTGGATAATGTATGGGTCATGCCAGAGGGACTTGAATTTTCCATGGCCAAAGGTATCATGAGCGATATCGTAAGCCAGGATGAGGTCTCCTTCGCGAAATGAGTGAAGGTTGACATGGCGATCAAAGGTAGCCTTGGATCATTTTTTAGCTGCCTCGTTGTTCTGTAAGGAAGATCGACGATCTTCATCCAGAGACTCCAAGTTCAGCAAGTGTTGCTCCATTGGAGAAGTGTCGGGTAATAGCTCAATTGCGGTGCGTAAGGTGGGAATTTTGCACTTGATGGGAAGAGTGGCCTCAACCCCATGGACTAGATGAAATGGTGTGAAACTAGTAGTTGTTTTCACCACTGTACGGTAAGCCCATAGTGCAGAAAATAACATATGATGCCAATTGGTTTTATGTTTATTAACCGTGTGCTGTAACATGGTCTTGAGGACCTTGTTAACTGCTTCGACCTGTCCGTTAGACTGAGGGTAATATGGTGAGGCGAAATCATGAGAGAACCCTAACCGAGATAAGAGTTCGACGAAGATCTCATTCTCGAAGTGTTTCTCATGATTGGAAACGAGTTGGAGTGGTACTCCAAAGCGAGATATGACGTGGTTAAAGAAAAAATGCGTTGTAGTGTCAACGATGTTGTTGAAGGTGGGCATAGCTTCTGCCCATTTGGTGAAGTAATCAATGACAACAATGTATTTGTGACCATTGTTGGAGGGGGGATTACAAGTCATGAAGTCGATGCCCCATTTACAAAACGGGTCGACAGTGATGACAGGATGAAGAAGAGCGGGGGGAGCCCGAGCTTTATTGGTGTAGAGCTGACATTGCTCACATCGTTTCACGGCATGAATGAAATCGTGAAACAAGGTAGGCCAAAAGTAACCGGTTCGGATAATCTTCTGAGCAGTGGATATGCCCGACAGATGGCCCCCACATGCGTCGTTGTGGCAGTCGTTTAAAACTCTATCGGCCTCATCAATAGTCAAGCATCACCAAAGAATGGTGTCGAATCCCCGTCGGTATAGGATGTCTCTGATGAGGAGGTAGCAAGGGGCCTGATTTTGAATACGACGACGATCATCTCGTGAAAGGTGGTTACCGAACTTTTGAGTTCGGAGGTAGACGAGGAGGTCGCCATACCAAGGATCATTTGAAGTCATGTAAAAGAGATGTTCGATGGGAAAGTCGGTGTTGACGGGGGTACTAGTGGTGTCAGAGGGGAGGGCCGTGACAAGTTCAGTGAGAATGAGGGCCTTCTTACTCTTAGGTGTTGATAACTCGAGGTCGTACTCCTGAAGGATAATGACCCATCGAGCAAATTTACCGTTAACTTGCCGAAAACTGAGCAAGTACTGCATAGGGTTGGAATCTGTGACGACCTTTTGACGCAGGCGCGTGCGACCTCCTCCTACGACTCCTCGCCTACTCACAGGATCGTTCAATAATTCCCTTTTGCTAAGCCGAAATGGCTCCCTGGACTCCAAATGGAATCCCTTCTACAACCCAATCCACAGGTCCTTCCTTCTACTGTTATGACCTTCTGGACGACCATGAACAAATTCCCCACAGGAATCTGGATATTGGGCTTCAGGGTTTTGTCCTTCCTATTGTCGAGAGTCACTATCCTCTCGAATCCCCGATCACCGATGAGCCAATTCACTGATGCATGCCCTTATGCACTAGCCCTCCTGGCTATACTCCTGGTCCATGTGACCTGCCTTCATATGACCGCTGTCATAGGTTCCTATCGGGGTTTCGGACTTTCCAGTGTCGAAACACACACGTCTGCTGGATTCACGATCCTCCGATCCCCGATATGTTCCTCCACGCACTAGCCCTCCTGGCTCAGCTCCTGGCCGATATGACCGTTATCCCCGTGACCTCAGTCTTACCCTCATCAGGGTTTCGGGGTTTTCAATGCCCAAATGCATTTGCTCACGGGATTCCCAATTCCTCGAATCTTGATAGGCTGACAACTGGCCCCACACGACGGAGCTTTCAACCTTCTCTGCTCTGTTGACAGCTGGCTTCCACGCTGACTCTTTCCTCTCTCTAATACACTGACAGCTGGCCTCCACAAATGGCGCTTTCCCCTTGTCGGGGTTTCGGAGTTCGCAATTTCAAAATTCGCAAACACCTTGTCACCAGGATCCTCGATATCCCGATACCGATATGGAATGCCACCTGTCCTCCTCGCCGACACCTTTGTGGCCCCATGCTATCCTCCGGTTGTCGAGAAATCACGTTTCACGATTTCGCGATGTCTGATACAAATGTGCACGGGACTCGTGAAACTCCGAATCCCGATTCTCCGATGAAGCCCTCCTGTCAATCTTTCTCCAGTGGCACTCGATTGCTGCCACGCATCCTTCTCAATTGGACGACTCATATTTTCTCTAGAGGTTTCGAGACTTGTGATGTCTCAGTTCTCACGACCTCGAGAATCCTGATTTCCCGAGTGCCGATATCCCGATGGCTCCACCTCTTGTAGGGATTTATCCTCCTATTCATGAGGACTTAACTCCCTCACAACTTCTACAGATCCGACGGCTGTCGGCAATCCTAAACCAGATCTAACGACTCAAATCCGTTCTCCTTCCTTGCACTCCTCCGGCTCCTCCCTAGACGCGAACATCAACGGTCCAGATCTAATTCCCAGCCGATCTGACGGTTGTTGTTGCTCCCTCCTGAGCTTCTGCGCACTTTCTTCCTATCTTAGGGGAATTTAGATCTTTCCAAGGCCTCGGCCTTGTCTCGTTTCTCCTCTGCGAACTCCAAATTCTGAGCTTCGCTACGCGTATGAAAACGTTGTTCCTCCTGAGCTTTTGTCTCTGAATCCTTGAAGGATTATTCAACTTTTGCACTCCTGTAGAGTCTTCTCATGCACACTCAGTGTTGTCTCTCCTGAGCTTCTTAACACTCAGAACCCTAAGGGATTTTGTCTTTCTCCTTCTCCTGCAGATGGAGAATATAATGCCTTCTTGGCTTCCTGCTCAAGCAACCACTTGCTGAGCCTTTATGGGTGTTCAGCAACCCTGTGAAGATCCCTCAGTGGATTCTTCCTTTAGCTCACAGAACTCAAAGAGTCCTTTTCTCTTCTCCCTTGCCTGTCTGCACACAGTCTCAAATTCCCACCTGGCAGAGTTTCCCTTTCACAAAACGTTCAACAGTTCTGTCTTCTTCTCTTGTGCACCTATGCACTCGCTCAATGCCCACCTAGCAGAGCTCTCAGAATCCTCAGTGATTTTGCTTCTTCCGTCTGAACTCACAGCCGAGCTCTCTTTTCGCGCACTCCCTGCACTTGCTCAATGCCCACTTGGCAGAGCTTCACAAAACTCCTCAGAGATTCTGTTTGAACTCACAACAGAGTTTCTCCAACTTCACCTTGTGCTTCTACTCAATGCCCACCTGGAAGAGCTTTACAGAACTCCTTAGAGATTCTGTCTGCAACTGTGTCTTTCATACACAACCATGCCTCCAAGGTGTTCAACAACCTTGAGGTCTTCTTCCTGAGTTGTTGACTTCAGTTCCTGTGCCGCAGCACGTCTTCGTCTGAACCCGCAGTGTTCAGAAGTGCATCCTCTGTGCACGGCTCTCAAAACCCACAGTGTTCTGTCACACCCTCCTAGTGTGAAGCCTCAAAGACCTTCAACCCTGAAATCAAAACAACCTACAAATGCCTAGCATACATTCACAGCATATAAAGAACACACACAAACATCCATATCATACACAGTAATGCAGGAAAAATTGCTCTTTGTATTAAAATGGCAAATGCCTGTATTTACAAAGTGTTCCTGAGCACGGCCTGTAACAAGGTCCCGACTCTTCTCTTCTGCTCTCTACTCGCAGAAATTTTCTCCACTATTTCCACTCTACCAAAATGAGATCTCCTAATCTCTTTTACCTGAGGGGGCTCTTTGAGCACTTCCCTCCAGATTCACCTACCCTATTCAATTACATTGAATGGGTTGTCTAGTCCGCTATCGGATCTAGATCTTAGCCATTACACACATTAAAGGCCGATCTACTCTATGTTTGCACAAAGGCACGGCTTCATGGCTCAACAGCCTAAACCATTAAATTACATTCATTTCAAATTTAAATGAGGTTGCGCCTCTCTTTTAGCGTGCGATTTGAATTCGTGGACATGGCTGGATAGTTGGCTGGCTGATGTGGAGAGATGCTCCTGAATCATACTCCTCAGCTGCAAAATCATGAGCTCTTTCTCATGGGCTTCCCCTCTAAGCGATTGGAATCCTCCTGGATCCCAAACAAACATCTGGAGCTTCCCATCTGCTCCATTTTGCTGCTGCTGCTGCTTCTGCGCTGCTGCTGCTGTTGTTGTTGCTGCTTCTTCTCTTCTGCTCATCTTATCCTCGCTGGGAGTCTCTGCTGACCGGATCATCAGCTCCATGATCTCCTCGATCACTTCGTCCAGCTGCTCCTGTTCATGCAGTGTCCTCAGCTGCAAATTTTTTTGGCACATGGGCAGATCATCATGATCTCCCATGCCTCCTTCATTAGCCTCCAACTTTACCTATTGGATGTGCACTCTCTGCACCTTCACCCTCTCTTCCAGGGCTTCTATATGTTCCCACAGATCAACAAAAAAAATGTTGTCTGCCTCTTCTTCCTCTGCTTCTACAACATCCCATGTTGCAGTCTTTTCAGTCTCCTGGCTGAAAATATTAAGCCATTCCTCAGAATGCTCATCATCCTCTTCTGCTTCTTTTGCTGTCAGCTCCAATGCTACAGCTCTCTCGGCTTCTTGGCTAAAAGTAATGATCCATTCCTCAGAATGCTCATCTTCTTCATCTGCTTGGGAATCTTCCAAAGTCTGCTCCAATTCTTTTTCTTTCCTGATAGTCATCGTCAGCTGTGAATGTTCTTCTGCTGTTGCTGCATATGCAATACTAAATCCCACCTCCTCCTGGGAAAATGGTAGGAATACTCCAATTCCCCCAATCATCATAAGGATCCTCAGATTTTCCTCTTCTATTAGCTTCACATATTGATCCACACTCACCTTTGAGTTTATGAGACTCTCAGACAGTCTCATCTGTTCTGTCATCTCCTTAGGCTGATCAAAATTCACCTGCTCATCCCTGCCCACCTAGCTATATGGGATGCTTCCACTACTCTCCTGGCAGTCTTCGATATCCCGCAACGACCTCATTTCATTTCCCAGCTGGCAATGTGAAATTCCGTGGCTGTCCTCCTGACATTCCGTGAGACCCCATAGAAATCTCAACCCGTTTCCCACCTAGCAATCTGGAATTTCTTCTCTGCCCTCCTGGCAGTTCTTGAGATCTTCAACTGATCCCAATTCATTCTCAAAATCGTTGAGACTTTCCCCAGTCTCTCGTTCTCATACCTGAACCATCTTCTTATCCTGCCGCATCCGCAGTTCGAGCTTTTCTATTTCTGCCCTTAATTCAACAAGCATCTCTACTTGGCTCTTCCTCCCAGAATGTCTATGGCCTTCAGTAGCCATCTTGCTGTCTCTATTTTCCCTCCTGGAAAATCTACTACTGTCACTCTGCACTAAGAGTTCTACCAGCTTCATCTTCCTACGGTCTTCCTGACTGCTTTCTTGACTGCTGCCTACCTGCAAACAATCCTTACAGAGTCCTCAACAAATCTGTCTTCTTTCACCTGAAGTATACAGATGAATTTCTTGCTTTGATACCACTTGACGCGTATCAGAATGCTCTTTACCTCTTTTGGCCTCTTCCTACCTGAAATATACAAGCAATATTTAGGCTCTGATACCACTTGACGCATATCATAGTGCTCTTTACCTCTTCTGACCTCTTCCTGCCTAAAATATACAAGCAAGATTCAGGCTCTGATACCACTTGACGCAGGCGTGCGTGACCTCCTCCTACGACTCCTCACCCGCTCACAGGATTGTTCAATAATCCCCTTTCGCTGAGCCGAAGTGACTCCTTGGAATCCAAATGGAATCCCTACTACAACCCGATCCACAGGTCCTTCCTTCTACTATTATGGCCTTCTGGACGACAATGAACAAATTCCCCACAGGAATCTAAATATCGGGCTTCGGGGTTTTGTCCTTCCTGTTGTCGAGAGTCACTGTCCTCTTGAATCCCCAATCACCGATGAGCCAATTCACCGATGCACGCCCTTATGCGCTAGCCCTCCTGGCTATACTCCTGGTCCACGTGACCTGCCGTCATATAACTGTTATCATAGGTTCCTATCGAGGTTTCAGACTTTCCAGTGTCGAAACACACACGACCGCTGGATTCACGATCCTTTGATCCTCGATATGTTCCTTCACGCGCTAGCCCTCCTGGCTCAGCTCTGGCCCATATGACCGTTATCTCTGTGACCTCAGTCTTACCCTCATCGGGGTTTCGGGGTTTTCAATGCCCAAATGCATTTGCTCACGGGATTCACGATTCCTTGAATCCCGATAGGCTGACAACTGGCCCCACACGACGAAGCTTTCAGCCTTCTCTGCTCTACTAACAGCTAGCTTCCACACTAACTCTTTCCTCTCTCTGATACACTGAAAGCTGCCCCCCATAAATGGTGTTTTCCCCTTGTCGGGGTTTCGGGGTTCGCGATTTCAAAATGCGCAAACACCTTGTCACCAGGATCCCCGATATCCCAATACCAATATGGAATGCCACCTATCCTCCTCGCCAACACCTTTTGGCCCCATGCTATCCTCTGGTTGTAAGGAAATCGCGTTTCGCGATTTGGCGATGTCTGATGCAAATGTTCACGAGACTCGTGAAACTCCGAATCCCAATTCTCCGATGAAGCCCTCCTGTCGAGCTTTCCCCGATGGTGCTCGATTGTTGCCACGCATCCTTCTCAATTGTATGGCTCAAATTTAATCTAGGGGTTTCGAGACTTGTGATGTCTCAGTTCTCACAACCTCGAGAACCTCATTTCTCGAGTGCCGATATCCCGATGGCTCCACCTCTTGTCAGGATTTCTCCTCCTGTTCACGAGGAATTAACTCCCTCACAACTTCTGCAGATCTGACGGCTGTCAACGATCCTGAACCAGATCTAACGGCTCAAATACGTTCTCCTTCCCTGCGCTCCTCTGGCTGCTCCTTGGACACGAACATCAACGGTCCAGATCTAATTCCCAACCGATCTGACGGCTGCTGTTTCTCCCTCCTGAGCTTCTGCGCACTTTCTTCTCGTCTTATGAGAATTTAGATCTTTCCAAGGCCTCGGCCTTGTCTCGTTTCTCCTCTACGAACTCCAAATTCTGAGCTTCGCTGCGCATATGAAAACGTTGTTCCTCCTGAGATTCTGTCTCTGAATCCTTGAAGGATTCTTCAACTTCTACACTCCTGAAGAGTCTTCTCATGCACACTCAGTGTTGTCTCTCCTGTTCTTCTTAACACTCAGACCCCTAAGGGATTTTTTCTTTCTCCTTCTCCTGGAGATGGAGAATATAATGCCTTCCTGGATTCCTGCTCAAGAAACCTCTTGCTGAGTCTTTCTGGGTGTTCAACAACCCTGTGAAGATCCCTCAGTGGATTCTTCCTTCAGCTCACAGAACTCAAAGAGTCCTTTTCTCTTCTCCTTTGCCTGTCTGCACACAGTCTCAAATGCCCACCTAGAAGATTTTCCCTTTCACAGAACGTTTAGCAGTTCTGTCTTCTTTTCCTGTGCACCTATGCACTCGCTCAATGCCCACCTGGCAGAGCTCTAAGAATCCTCAGTGATTCTGCTTCTTCTGTCTGAACTCATAGTCGAGTTCTCCTTTCACGCACTCCCCGCACTTGCTCAATGCCCACCTAGAAGAGCTTCACAGAACTCCTCAGAGATTCTGTTTGAACTCACAACAGAGTTCCTCCAACTGCACCTTGTGCTTCTTCTCAATGCCCACCTAGCAGAGCTTTATAGAACTCCTTAGAGATTTTGTCTACAACTGTGTCTCTCATACACAGCCTTGCCTCCAAGGTGTTCAACAACCTTGAGGTATTCTTTTTGAGTTGTTGACTTTAGTTCCTGTGCCGCAGCATGTCTTCGTCTGAACCCACAGTTTTCAGAAGTGCATCCTCTGTGCACGGCTCTCAGAACCCACAGTGTTCTGTCACACCCTCCTGGTGTGAAGCCTCAAAGACCTTCAACCCTGAAATCAAAACAACCTGCAAATGCCTAGCATACATTCACAGCATATAAAGAACACACACAGACATCCATATCATACACAGTAATGTAGGAAAAAATGCTCTTTGTATTAAAATGGCAAATGCCTGTATTTACAAAGTGTTCCTAAGCACAGCCTGTAACAAGGTCCCGACTCTTCTCTTCTGCTCTCTACTCGCAGAACTTTTCTCCACTATTTCCACTCTACCAAAATGAGATCTCCTAATCTCTTTTACCTAAGGGGGCTCTTTGAGCGCTTCCCTCCAGATTCACCTACCCTATTCAATTACATTGAATGGGTTGTCTAGTCCGCTATCGGATGTAGATCTCAGCCATTACACACATTAAAGGCCAATCTACTCTACGCCTGCACAAAGGCATGGCTTCCTGGCTCAACAGCCTAAACCATTAAATTACATTCATTTCAAATTTAAATGAGGCTGTGCCTCTCTTTTAGCGTGCGATTTGAATTCGCAGACGTGGTTGGCTGGATGGCTAGCTGACGTGGAGAGATTCTCCTGCATCACCTTTGTTGTGCGAAGCAGAATGTAGTGGCGCAGTTTCTGGACTGCGAGGACGACTGCAAGAGCAAGTTTCTCTTTGTGTTTATACTTCAAGGGTGGCCCTAAGAGGTTTTTACTAATGTAATAAATGACATGCTCATGATTTTCATCACCTAGCTGGACGATAACTCCTGCTACTGATACAGTTGATGCTGATACGTAGAGGATATAGTCGCGATTGTAGTCAGGTGCACTAATTAAAGGTGCGTTCGAGAGTGCAGTTTTAATATCATCAAATGACTGTTGGGCATGGTCATCCCAGTGAAAATGGATGTTGTGACGTAGTAAGTGAAGGAAACCATGTGCGCGTATGGCATAGTCTGGGACAAAGCATCTAAGAAAGTTATCTTTTCCCTGTAGACTCTGAAGTTGCCGTAAATTTCGGGGAGGTGGAATTTTGGTGATAGCTTGGAATTTGAGGGGGTCCACGGTAATACCGCTTTGGGAAACAATAAAGCCGAGGAGGCACCCTGCGGTGACACAGAATACAAACTTGAGAGGATTCAAGTGGATGTTGTACTGACGACACCGTTGAAAGATGATTCGTAAATCATCAAGATGTTGTGTGTGTTTCTTGGATCGAGATGTGAGATCGTCCAACTAGGCGAGGATGATATGAGCCAGATCATGAAATATGTATGTCATAGCCCGCTGGAAAGTTGCACCGGAATTTTTTAAGCCAAAAGGCATGACAGGATATGAAAAAGTACCCCATGGGGTAGTGAATGCGGTTTTATACTGATCGACGGGGTAAATTTGAATTTGATTATAACCAGAGAATCTGTCCATAAAGGATAGAGCCTCGTGGCCTGCGCAGTCATCAATAATTTGATCGATGAAAGGCGTTGGAAAGTTATCTTTGGGACACGCGTGATTGAGATCGCGAAAGTCGGTGCAAACGCGGATAGTTCCCTGTTTTTTGTTAACGGGTATAGGGTTGGAAACCCATGAGGTATAGGCGATGGGGTAAATGAACCTGACAACATATAATTTGTCAATTTCGGCTTTGATGGCCACGGCTTTGGATGGGTGTAGCGGTCGTTGTTTTTGGCGAATTGGTGTAATGTCAGGCCAGGTGTCGATGCGATGTTTGATGATAGAGGGATCGAGGCCAGGAATTTCTGTGTAGGACCAAGCAAAAATATCCCGATATTCTTGGAAGAGGGCTTTATATGCGGTGATTTCCTGAGGAGTGCAAGCAACTCCAATGGTGATTTCTTTGACGATACCATTTTTAATGGAAATGTCGATTTTAATGGTTGGGGAAATGTTGGCCATGTTGCCTTCTTCAAAAGAATCAGGGGTAGGAATGGGGTTTTTGAACCAGCTAATAGGCCCTGATGGGATAAAATCCTTGGTTTCAACCGCGTAAATGGGGTTTTCGTTAGGAGGCATGGAGGCTTCCTGTGGAGAGAAGAGGGCGCGGTGGTGTAGCACATCCCAGGGGAGGTCTGGGTGGTTTAATTCTTTGAGTATTTCTTCGTCGCATTGGAAGTGACGGGAATACAAGGAGTCATGATGAGGGATGTTGGTGACAGTGGTCATGTGGTTGCCCCCTGGTGAAGAAGCAGGGGGAACAATGTTAGGATATGGTGAGGGTTCACTCGACATAAACCATATATTGAAGTACTGAGGGGTACCCGTGGTAGTTGGGTGTAAAATGTCCGTAGGGGAATGAGTGGGAGAGTTGGGGGGATTGGGGGGTGAATCCTCAGATAAGTCATCTAAGAACCATGGAGGTTTTGGAAGGGCCACAGGCTCGGGAGAAATGACATGAAGATCTGTTAGTGACGAGGTAATGTCAATTGTTGCCTCGGCAGGCCGTTGAAGCAGGGTCAATTGGCGTTTCCTGTATTCAAGGATCATAGGACACTGGTATGTAAAATGAGCTAATGAATCGTAGAGAGAACAAGGGAATCTCATATGTTCATTGACTGAAGTGGTGACATACCGGATGTCAGTGATATTGTTGGAGGAGGATGTAGCAGGACTGGGGTTGCTCTAGAAGCTCGGGCGTACTGCAGCTAATGTCTGCCGAAAGCGTGGAAGTGCTAGGAAATGGTGGGTATAATGGCCATATTTTTAACATATAGCACAAACGAATTTGGTCCGCAACCCTTTATTACTGGAAGGGGGGGGTGGTAGGACTGGCCGTAGTTGTGAGTGTTGGGGGAGTGTGATTGAGTGGGATAAAATTTCGTAACTCGGGTAGAGATGGGCAGTTGTTGGTTTGGTGTCCCTCTTTCTCACATAGTGCGCAAGGAGGTTGGATGTGTGGAGGAAGGGGAGTTGTGGGCTCCTTTTTCTTTCTCCTGTCCCCAGCTGTGGCAGGGGGGTTAGTGAGTGGGGGGTTGGTGGGAGTAAGTATGGGAATCAACATGGGGATTCCTTATTTTTTGGGGGGGAAGGATGGTCGAGGAACCATCTCTGGTGGGTGTAAATACCAAACTAGGATTTCTAACACCATATTAGGTAGTGTGAGCGTTGCGACTACCTGAAAATCTTCAATGCCTAGTGGAGGGTAAAAGAAGGGAATTTGGGTGATGGCTTGGGGAACTTTCTCCCAAACTGGGATATGTCCTTGGGGAGAGGTGGAGTCATGGACTTGTGGGGTCGACGAGTGTCCAGGAGGTTCTGGAGGGGGGGTTCTGCGACGAGTGGGACATCAGATATGATAGAAGCCTCATTAGGAGGAGGGGTATCCTTTGTGTGAGTTTTGTTAGATGATACGACGCATACTTGATTGGAAGGATGAAGGAGTGGTGGTGCTCCATGGTAAGTTCCTAAAAAGGATGGATCTTTGAAAATCCCAGGACCCATATCGACGAGTGGATATGTGTCGTGGCTTGTGTGAATGAGAGGAAGAATGTTATCGATGTTGGCAGATGGATTAGGTTCGTAATGTGAGACTTGGTCAATGGTAACGATCTTCCCATTGTGAGGGAACATCATTGTCCGAAAGACGAAAGATGCAACTGCCTTCATAGAGTACATGTAGCTACGATCGAACTGTTGGGCCGACATATTTTCGCCGGTTTCAGGACGACATATTTTCGCCGGGCCGACATATTTTCGGGACGACATATTTTCGAGACCACATGATATTAGGTGGTTTTCGGCACATGGTTTTTGCTGATGGTTTTCTATTTCCGGTTAAGGAATTAGGTTTTTGGACTAATCCAGGTCATTGGGTTAGGGTTTTGGATGCCGCTGGCTCCTATATGTATATTGTATTGTAAACAATGTAAC
>JZKD02S1672804.1:1398624-1420108 GCA_000966675.3 Picea glauca
ACAAAAACCTTTAAACTTCCCTAGTGATTTGATCTAAGAAAGAAAAATTCAAACACTATCCTATCTTTGTAGCATGTGGGCATGTATGGGCCCGTTACAATATTAAGATGTGTTTTAAAAAGTAAACTAAGAGGAGTCCCAAGAAGGGTTGTTGTCCTCTCCTAAAGGTTTTAATGTTCTTAAGGGAGATGAAATCGTTTCACAATCTTTTTCTGATTCTCAAGATCGCTTGGAGGCGTGAGAGAAGAGCATACTAAGCGATTGTTATTCAACTTCTAGTCCCAATGCAAGTTAAATGTGATTAAAAGTGATTTCCAACTTATCTTGTGAATCAAATCAAGCCATCCATGTGGAAAAAAGCAAAGAAGGGAAATTGATTTTATCCTCTTAAGTGCCTATGTGTTTTTTACTAACCCCTTTATATGATGAGGGGACTAAGTGTGGTGCAACTTTAATACATGCTTGAAATCATTTTTAAGAAGGAAAATGGCCTTTCCCACACCTAAACAACTTTACAATGTGAATTTTAGCACAGATGCGCGGGTCTCAGTGGAGACAGAGGTGCACAGAGTGCATGTGCGTGAACAGAGAAAAGTCAACAGGTGCACGTGCGCAAAACAGAGTTGTGAATCAGGCGCATGTGTGCACGATGCACGTCTGTGGGCCTAAAAACCCGCGCATATATGACACACAGCCGAGAATGAAAAATCTGAATGGATTTCTCTCAATTCAACTTGGAATTGGCTGAGTGGCAGGTCGGCCTAGGCCGATTAGTGTACCTGCAAGTTAAACAAACTAAAAGAAGAGAAAGAATAACCCAAATGGGGTAGGAAATTGATACCTTTCCCCAGTGGAGTCACCAATCTTTTGTGCCTCTTCCGTCACCTTAGTGAGCAAAATAAATGTGCTTGCAAGCTCAGCCGGGTCTTCTAAGCAGGACAACTGCAAGGAAAAGAGTTAGGGAAATAAATAAAACACTACAATTAAGAATTAAACTAAGAAATGCAATAACAGCTAAATTCATGAGCATAGGGACATAGAAACAAAAAGAACCCTAAGACCCATGTCACCAATGTTGAGGCTGATCTATTAATGAAACAATACACCAAGAAGAAAGGGGACTATGAATCCCTTCTTCCTCCAAGGGAGGGCTCTTGGACCCCCACTAGCTAGCTCTTCTTACAACAAAGAAAAATGGAAAATGATGAAAGAACTCTTTGCAAATCCACTCAATGGGTGAGATGGATTGCCCAACGCAATGGTGCAAATATGCTCTTGACAAGGATGGAGTCCTCAAGAGAATAGAGGCAGCATAACATTACTTTGAATTCCTTGAAAAATGAGGTGCATCCATGGCCTTTTTATAGCATTCCTTTGAGCTATTGTTTAACTGATTTATAGTGTGAAAAGAGGCTAATTAGGGAATTTCTAGGTCTTTGACCAGCCACCCATTCGAATCCAGTCCAGATTTGAGGGTCAAATCGGCTTGGGAGTTGAAACATAAGTGGGTGGGAGGCCGACCACTCTCATAAATGCGTCGTTTAGTAGGTGCGCGGATTTTTGCGATAACATTCGCGCATCGTGCACATGTGCGCGATTTCTGCGTTCTTGTTCCGCGCATGTGCGCACACGCCCAGTGTCTTCATAGTGCCCTTCAATTTTTCACTACTTTGTATAGTTTTTAACCCTTTTATGAATGATTTGGTGTTAATTCAGGTCCATGGATGACTTCATTACTGTTTGACGATGTTGAGTTCTTGTAACCATGTGCGGACGAAATTTCAGTGATAACAACTGAGTATGGCTTCACATCACCAAGGAGATAGTGAAGGGTGAAGGTAAGAAACTCAAGCCCATTCATTATGGACCCTTCACTATCTTGGAGAAGAGAGGTACCAATGTTTTTCGTCTGGATCTTCCACCTTATATGCAGATCTACTTAGCTGTGAACATTGAGAACTTGAAAAAAATTTAGGCTCCCATGAACATGGATCAAGATGAGGAAGTTTCAATACCATCAGTTGATGAGTTTTCACCTAAGTAATTGGATGAGATATTGGAGGATGGGGACTTCACACAGGGGTGATTTTGATTATCTTCGAGTAGTCTTAAAAGGCACACATCCAAGCAAGGTAAAGTGGATCAAGAAGGACAAAGTCAGGGGACTCTTCCCTCACTAACCAGTTGATTGATCAAAGATTTTGTTGTTCCAAAAATCTCTCAGTGGGAAGTCATGATCCAAAAAAAGGATCCATAGAAGGCTAAGAATAAATCGGAACTCACAGAGGAAACTTAGAATGCTCAGAATGGATCCAACATATAGAGAAAGGAAAAAAATTCAGAGTTCCCAAAACTTAGTGAAATCTGCATGATCGCGAAGATCGTGTCGCAAGATTTCTAACGACGCAAACGAATTTTCAAACGGATTTACGGTTTAAAAGATATTTGTGGTCAAAGATGCAGTCAAATAGGGACAGTCAGTAGGGGACAGATCATCATCCGTACTACTAACGTCAGTAGATGACAGGGAAGAGTGACATCATCATATGGGATGATGACATAATCTCACCACATGGCAGCACCATAGGATTCCACTTGTCACCCGCCACTAGACTTTTTAGGGGTTCAAGTGAACCAATAGAAAAGTGACATGTGGTCCCCCAAGGAGACGCCATGTGGCACCATCCGAAAACACCATGTGTCAGTACATAATGAATGGGAAGCATGTTAGGATACAGGTGGGAGTATTAGTGGCTGCCACATGGCCCAATAATCGAGCGACAAGTGGCAGCTCAGGAAATGTTCAATCTTGACTCATGAACAAATTTGATTTAAAAAAAGGTGTGGTGGGTCCGCCAAATCTAGCGGACCACGCCAATGTTAGAAGCTTCGATAGTGGATCAGTTATACTTAGCAAGGTAGCCAAACTGATATTCCAACGGATATATATATATATATATATATATATATATATATATATATATATATATATATATATATATATATATATATATATATATATAGAAACAACCACTCAAAAATGGGGTCCGGTGGGTTCGACCCCGGAACCTCCACCTTACCCAATGCTCTAATAACTTCGCCATAACCAGTGCACCACACGGTGTTGCTTGGTTTATCCGTAGGGTTTATTACTTAAAAAAATAAATCCTCCTAGATTCGGGGGAGAGAGGCGTGACCGTACTGTATGACTGCGGGCATGGAATACGAGGAAATTTTTTTCATAATTGCAGGTTGCAGAGGGCACATAAACCGAGAGAAAATTTCTCTTAGGCCTAGGAGTGCTAGAGTCGGATCAGAGCGTGGAGACAGTCATTTTTGGGTAATTCGACACCACAAATCTAGTGTTGATGTTTGTTTTCTAATCTAAGAATTATTTATGCAGCTTGATTTCAGAATGATGTATATTCATGTATTTGCCAAATTCTTTTGCTAAGTTAATGAAAGAGCCTACCCATTTGAGAGCAGGACCCGGAGACGTAGTCCACTAGGGATGAACTCCATTATCAATTTTTTTTTTTCATATCTGATGCTTGTGTCTCTTCATTTTTAAGTTTTCCCTTCTTTAATGGTGCACTTTAATTTATTCTCATTTAATACAATTCTTTATAAGTCGCGATGAAAATATATCGGATCAACTAGTGTGCTTCCGACATCTGTCTTGGCTAGGTCGATCTTGGCAAGGTCGTGGTCTTGGGAGAGATGACCTGTTCCTCTTTCTTTTTCTGAGTCCATGATATTTCACATTTCCCTAGTTTTCCTACCAATCGTATTCATACGTGAAACAATAAAGGATGAAAATATGGAACCAATGATGAATGTAATTAGTGTCATTTCTCTACTACCCCATATATCTCTAATGTAATCATAGGAGGAAAGGAAGTGACTAGGTGGTGAGGGAGTGGGGTGGTTCTACCCATTTATCTTTGTTGCGAGGTGGTGAGTAGCAGGCGATGGCACAGAGAATGAACTGCAGAGCACTGCAGTCAATGCAATGTTGACAAGGGAATCACGTAGGAGTGAAAATCATTGCATTGATAGTGTCTAGTAATGTGCAGTGTGAGCCATAGAGATTCGTCGATGAAACCGGTAGTAGAGGAATCAAATATATTTACTTATCTTGTAATTCTAGAGGAGAGAGAAGTGGTTACATGAGCTTCTTAGGGAAGAGGCCATGTGGCTCTTGATTTCCAAAAAAATATATAAACCTCTCCTTTGAGATGTTTTGGGAGTTCGTTGGTTCTTCCTCATTCATTCTTGTTCATTATCTGACACTTCATTATGATTCTTGGGGGGGGGCATGAGAACAAGATGTAGAGGACTGAAGCCATTGTTGATGGTTGTAGAAAGTTGTTGGTGTAATCCATCCATAGATTAATGCATGTATTCTTGAGAGGCATTGCATGAATCAAAATTGATCACGGTTGCAAGTTGTGAGAGTCCCAACATGTATATTCTTTCCCAGAATCACTGGAGCCATTGAAGGAGATGAATAACCTAAGGGACTACATGGAAGAGAATGGTGTCCATGCTCTTGGGTTGTGCATGATTGAACTAAGAGGGTAGTTGTACTTTGAATTGTTTTGTGTGTTGAGAAACCTGTGAGAGCTTGAGTGTTGACTGGTTTGGGAAGCCGAGTGTCACCCTGGAACCCATACTTATGGATTCATAGCCCTGGCTCGACACTGACCTACTATTGAGACTTGGAATAACAATGTTTATGGTTGGGTGGAACGTCCTTGGTCTGCATCCAGTTGGTGATTTCTATCTTTAAGATAAGTTCTTTCTTTGTTATATGGTTTCTTTGTTTATATGTGTAATTCCATTGTGTATTTATTATCATTTCCAAGATTTGCATATACAATGTATTTTCTTGATATATATGGTTGTGTGTGGCATGATAAACCTTCTTTAAGGTTTCAGATTGAATCTTGTTAAATGTGTGTTTTTCTATCTTATCTCATGCATGTGTTCTTGAATTAATTTTATTATCAAAGATAAATCTCAAGATTGGAGAGCAGTCTTGTCACTTTCGTGATCCATCATGTTGGTGGTCGGATGGTTAATGGTCATTAAACATATTCAAGATATGAGTAAAGTCCCAATATTAGGAATTGATTAACTATGATAGAGGTTGATCATTGGTGTGGCGTGACCCATCCAAGGGTTGGGCATGTTATAATATTGTAATAGAACCATCTTGATCAAGAGTTCCAAGAATTTTTAGTCTAGCATAACAGACAGTAAGAGTAAAAGAAATTTTGGGGTCCTGTGGCTTACTTGCATGCCATAATGGGATGGGTATATGACAATGTGGTATGGGAGAATTCTTGGAGTAGCATGACCTAGTTTAGTGGTTGGGGATGTGACATGGGGGTAATCATTCACATGAAACTAGATAATGAGCGAGGACTGAATGGATTCTCAACACACTTCTATCAAAAGTGTTGGCCAATAATAAAAAAATATCTAATAAAAATGGTTTAGTACATCCAAAATTCAACAAAAATTGGGGGAAATACCAACTCCACTTCCTTTCGCTCATTTCCAAAGACCAAAATTCCACATCCTTTTCCAATTTATTCCCAATCTCCCTATGCAATGTCTCCTATAAAATCATCTCCAAGATAATAGAATAATTCCTTAAACCCCTCTTCCCCCTTCTTATATCCCCTAATAAAGGAGGCTTTGTATAAAAAAGACAAATGGTGGAAAATATCCTCCTGGTTTAAGAACTAATCCTCTCAATTCAATTTATAGGAGATTAAGGAATGACCATAAAAAAAATTATGGACAATTCCTTCGACTGAGTAAGACACAACTTCTTAATGGAAGTCCTCACTATATTTGGTTTCAATGATTTTTTTCTCCCTTGGGTGGCCACCTACTTCCACTATCCTTGGATGGCCCCACTAGTAAATGGTAGACTAACTCCCTTCTTTAAATTTGCACATGGTGTTCGTCGGGGCTTCCCCTTCTCCCCTATTTTATATATCCTTATGGATGAAGCTTTAAGAAGAAGACTAAATAAAGAGATACTAAAAAAACTATCCCAGGCATCAAAATCACCCACATGGTAATGAGAATTAATAATTCTCAGTTTTCTAATGATACTATCCTTCTTGGGGGGATTCCTCAATCATATCTAAAAGATTCAAAAAATATATGTATTATTACACAACATCTTCTGGTGGCCTTATAAACATTACCAAAAGCCAAATTTTTGATTGGAACACCTTAGCCAGAATCTTGAGAAGAATAACCAACATTATGTACTTCCCTCTACCTGAAGATTGGAAATATTTTAAATATTTGGTATTCCCCATATGCCTCAAAGCCATTCCATCCTCTTCCAAGTGGAACCCAATTTTACACAAGATGAAAGACAAATTCCATCAGTGCGACTCATATTGGTTAAACCTAGCAGGGAGAGTAATCCTTATAAAATCCATCCTTTCAACTTTTCCTATTTTCCTATTTTCCTCTCTTCTAGCACTAGACAAGATTAAATATTCCATTTCCAAAGAACTCGGAATATTTATATAGAAATGAGGATTCTCCAACTCTAAGTGATTTCATTTGGTAAATTGGAACATTGTTAGATCTCCAAGGTCTTGTGGAAACTTGGGAATCAAGGAACCATCTGTAATCAATTTATCCCTGGGATCTAAAATCCTCTAGAGGATGATTTATGGGGAAAATGATTGGTGGAAAAGAATCATCTATTGTTGGATATGTAGTTTTGGATGCATGTTAGGAGAAAAAACAAAGTATAAAGAAATGTGAAGAAGGAAGAAAGTGCACAGAAGGAAGAAAGTGCACAAAATAAAGTAAGCGCACTGGAGGAAGATAGTGCACAGACAAAAGAATAAAGAAAGCAAGTGAGAGAATAAATAACAAAGGATGACAAAATGACATTCCATAAATAGAAGAGCAGTAGAAAAGTTACATAAAGAGAAGAAAGAATAAGAAAGAAAACAACCAATTAATTGAAGTTGGCCATGCCATGCATTGTAATGGGATATTTTTGGGATAGATAGAATAAATATTTAAGCCCTATATTGTGGGTATAAATATGTAACGAATTGGGATATAGAGGAGAGACTGAGCAGGGAGGTTGAAATATTATGAAAGCGTCGTGAATGTAATAGTCAGTTGGTAAGACAGAAGATGAATAAATAGAGAGTTAAGAGAGGATATTGTGTCTTGTGTTATCTACTTGTCTATGCATGCTTATGAATTATGTGGTTATGCGTAGTAGACTAGACTTAGTTTATGGATTAATTATAGAGTAATATTCATAACTATGACTATGAAGAATATCTGTAATAATCGGGAACATGTTAAGGAAAGGAATTTGAATCTAAGAAAGTAATACTAACAAGGAAGAATGAATCAGTTGTCTGTCTCCCTTTCCCTTACCATTGCAGAAACCTGGTTCTTGTAGTCCCAATAGATACCTCAGGTGAGATTTCATCTGTGCAAGTAGGTGATGTCGAAAGGGCCAGTGTCTGGTGGGTTTTTTGGTCATAGGTAAACAAAACCTTTGGTCTTACAGCCCATGCACAAAAAAGATAAGCCAACAAAATGTTTTGTTGTCGGGACTAGGAAATTGTGATTAAGGGAATGTTTTGGAGGCCGAATAAGAAGGAGATAATGAACTGGTTAGATAAAAAAGAATGGGAATTTGCACGACAAGAGAATAGGAACCCTGGGATGATTGACAATAAATGGATGAAAAGGTATGTGTTCATATATTTTCAGCAAATTGTCTTTGGCGAATTTCCAAAAATTATGACCAAGTGGCTAGAGAGGTTAGTAGAAAAAATGGGAAGGTTTAGTGCACCAATGTCGAAGAATTGGACTCCTGAATTGGTCGGATAGTTGAATTTGGTAAGTAACAAAACTACTCGAGCAATTGATTTTTAGTTGGATAGTGTACTAGGTGGTTATGTTACATAATTTGTAGTAGATTGCATTCAATCATACAGTGTCACAGAAAGAAATTTTTTCAAATGCCTACGCAAAAGTTTCTTGAAATCGTTGAATAAGTGGATAAATATTTTTTATGTGAAAAACACATGACGATAATGAATTCCAACAGCTAAAATTTCTTTGTGCACATAGGGGGAGCTGGAGGATAATAGAAGGATCATTTGAGAGAAGGAAGGAATAAATGAACAAGGAACGAAGGGACTGAGGATGCAAGAAAGAAGAATACTAGAGGAAGGGTATAATTTTGGAGATTTGCATGGAGGAAGGATGTACAAGAGGAAAATGACTAGGGCTCGGAGAGAAGAGCAACACAGTGAGACAAAGGAAAGAGAATCTTGCGCACTAGTCTGAATCGTAGAGATACCATAGATAGGAGGATCAGAAGATGAGTTTCAGTCCAGTCCAGTAATATAAGAGATAGTAAGTCCTACTCAGACAGGATCTTGTATAGAATACACGACCCCATGTGTGTCACCGCAATCAAATATAACATATGAAGTCTTGTCAAAATCCATCATAGTTAGTCGAGGAGTACAAAGTAGTAGCAGTTAGAATAGTGGGAGTAGTGCAGTCCACTAGCATCACCAAGAAGAGGGACTACACAAGCCAACATGGCGGGAGTATATAATACTCTTAGACTTCTTGAATTCAAGGGAGTGGGGTCAGAGGATCCAGAAAAACACTTGTTTGTGAGAGAAACGGTTTGGGCCACTAAAACAATACAATATGATGCTATGAAGACTGCACAATTAGCGAAAACATTTAGAGGTCGTGCGCTAGTATGGTATATGAAGTTACAGAGTGTTATTCCTATAGGACAAGCCAACACTTTGGTAGAGATAAAGAAAGTGATATTAAAGGAGTTCAAAAATCCAAAGTCAGAGTCACAGTACATCACCGAGTTGAAAGAGATCAAACGAGTACAAACAGAGTCAGTATGGGATTTCGATCAACGCTTTAAGGATGTGATGGGGAGATTGAATTTCCAAATTCCATATCAACAACATCAAGAGTGGTTTATTGTCGAACTTATACCACACATTTGAAGGCCCCTAATTCAATAGAAGGTTACGTCGCAGCCCGAGGTGATGGAGATTGAAATGAAACTAGAGGCATCTCCGACGGGAAATATTGGGGGAATGGCACATGTTCAGATGCAGTTGGATGCATTGAAAATTCATATGTCTGAGCTTACCAAAGTAAGGGAGAAATGAGAAAAATTTGGGTATACCAAATGCAGGACGAAGGGACATTACAAGGAAAAATTCCCAGCATTCTTGCAGTATTTGGTAGTTGGAGCGTCGATTCCACTACCACGGGGGATGCTGCAAGATATGTAAGAAATGGGGCCATCTCCCCATTGAGGCTACAAAAGTATCAGATTACATCCAAGAAATTTTTTTGCAATTTTTTCAAGTTAGTGGGACATAAAGAGAAGGATTGTTGCACATTCTCCCTACTAAGGGAGTGCACATCAGATATGTACTGGATCCAAGAAGAAAACACCTCTGCAGAGGGGGTTGGTGCGAAGTATAACAATCAGATAGGTTTTAATAAGGGGAACAAAGGAAACTTTGGTAGAGTTCAAGGTAGAGGGACTTTTGGTAGAGGAGGACGCAAACTAATTATCTTTTAAAACTTTAATCAACCTAGACACTTGGCTGACGATTCCCAGAATCCGTGTGCAATGTGCACATATTTCAGAGCACTGGATCACTCGACATAAGACTGTCCTGACTAGTTATGAAATGGTAGGCTAGAGGAAACCCAAACCAGAATCTAAATCTGAATGTGCAGAAGATATCAGCCGAAAGACGTAATGAAGGACCAAAAGTAGAAGTTGTTACACATGGAGGAGCTAGAGCAAGCATTGATATGGTGACTCAAGGAAACAATATAGAGAAGTGGGTAAGGAAGTCATCAGGAGAAAGAGACATATCTAATCACAAGAAAATAAATACTTGGACTGCATGGGGGAGCATCAACATCATCGTTGCCTCATATAGAAGATCAATTTGTGTTAGTCGAGTTGTGTTAGAGAAGTCAAGTGTGCAGGTAAGTACACTAATAGAATTTTTAAGAAGTTTTGTAAAACTAATGAAAGATATAACTACACTAAGTATATTATATAACACAAATGATCAATGCACAAAAGGAAGGGACACCCTTGTCGCACAAAGAATGTTAAACTATGTACTGCGCAGGAAGAGAACCAACAGAGAATTCAAGTTCAATGCATAGATTGGAGAGTACAATGTGGATAATGTTATTTTGGACTTAGGATATGATGTGAATATGCTACCTAAGAAGACATGGGATATTATGGGTGAACCTGAGCTAGTATGGTCCCTTGTTCAACTAAGGCTCGTGAATTCGCATAAGATAGTCCTAATTGGGAGATTGACAGGAGTACATGTGAACATAGATGGAGTGCGCAACATGGAATACTTTGAAGTTATTGAGATATTATATAATATTCAACCATATCCAACACTAATGGGATTGGAATGGGCGTTCGACAACTAGGAAATTATTAACTTGAAAAGGAGGGAGCTGATATTCGAGGTAGGGGATCTGAAAGTTACTGCACCTTTGGACCCATCATAAGGAAAGCGATACACAGAGACATAAAGAGGGAAGAACATTGACAACTTATGCAATTTGATTATGCATATGGAGGATTATGTCGATCCGATAATGGATGGTGCATTGAGTTGGAGAAGTATCATTTCATGTGCATCAAATTCAAAATCCAGTCTAGAGAATTGGCAGCAGAGGATGCATGAAGTGTCAACTAAACGATGTGCACGGATAAACCGATCTTTGAGCTGGATTGGAACAAATCTAGGTGACCCACCTAGGTAGGATGGACTAACTAATATTGGTGTATTTATAAAATAATTTGAGTTACAGGTACCTAAAAAATAGAGGTTGTTGGCACTGGATTTCATATTAAAGGCGACTCTAGCTAGATGGTGGGTTGCACACAGAAAGAGAATGAAAGACTGGTCATAGTGTAGTAGATTAATGAAGATTCGCTTTGTCCCCGAGGAAGAAGATATTTCACAGAAATATACAGGAGAGAGAGACTTGAAGGGTCACGTGCATATATGTAGGGCTTTATGGTGCTCAATACCATAAATAGAGTGGATGCACAAATTCATACACATGTTGGAAACAATCCTGCAAAATTGGTATTTAGAATTGGAGATGCGTAGGGAGAAAACAAGCTGGGAAGAATTGGTCCAGATATTCTAAATCACGTTCAAATTTGAACATGAATCTCCATCTATATATGCAACACTACATGCAATTCACACAAATATCTTCTCGGAGGTAGAGACGATGGGACTAGTACCCATATGCAGTGTGCATAAATCCAAGATGATTGTCCAGAAGCTATTGGAATGATATAACATAACGAAGGAAGAGTATCAGGAACATGATCCTAATAATGTACAAATACCTGAGACATAAGGAACATGTGCAGTATAAGTCCCATAGCTTGCATAGGCCTCATACACACAACCTATAAAGATGAAGAAGGTCAATAATGGGACAATGGAGAATCCTAAGTTTATGAAGATAGGAGATTATTGGAACGATGAGACAATTGAGAAGGTTGCAGACTTATTGCGAGAATATCAAGATTTATTCCCAAAAACATTTTCAAAGATGAAGGGGATAGTAGGAGACTTAGGTGAAATGAAGATCCCACTAAATCTCAGAGCTAAGACAATATGAAAGAGACCTTATAGGTTAAACTTGAGGTACAAGTAGAAGGTCAAGGCTGAAATAGAAAGGATGCTAGACACAAGAATCATTGAACCAATAGAAGAATCTGAGTGGATTAGTCAAATGGTGGTGTAGGACAAGAATAAAGGAGGAATTAGGATCTAAGGAAACTGAATGATGCATGCTTACATGATCCATTCCCAACACCATTCATAGATGAAATAGTGGAGACTGTAGGAGTTCAAGAAACTTATTCATTTACTAATGGATTATCTGGGTACCATCGGATAAGAATTGTGCAGGAGGATAGACACAAAACAAATTTTGCGACGGAGTGGGGAAGTTATTAGTATAAAGTTATGCCATTCGGTTTGAAGCATGCCCCTGTAGTGTTTTCTAGGGTAGTAGTGGTAGCATTCAAGGATTTCATCCTTAAATTCCTGGAAGTTTACTTGGATGGTTGGATGGTGTTCAATATAATATAGGATCATATGAAAGTTATTTGGCTCATGTTAGATCGATGCAGACAGTGTCATATTTCGATAAACTTAAAGAAGTGTATATTTTGCGCACCATTTGGAATTCTACTAGGACATGTAGTATGAAAACAAGGACTATTGGTTGATCCAGCCAAGATTGCAGTAATTATAGAGTTGGAGTCTCCGACATTAGTCAGAAAGTTGAGGGAAACTTTGGGTCATACAGGGTATTACAGGAATTTTATCAAAGGATATGCGCAGATTATAGCACCCATGGAAAAGTTACTAAAGAAGGAATCCAAGTTTCAATGGAATGAGGACTGCCAGAAGGGGTTGGACACTTTGAAACAGAAACTAGTAACCACACCCATTTTGATCTTTTCAGAGTGGAACAAGGAGTTACATGTACAAGTAGATGCATCATCCATAGCGTTGGGTGCAATACTGTCACAACCATGAGAAGGGGACATTGATAATCCAATTTCATTTGCAAGTAGGAATTTGTCTATATATGAAAATAATTATAGCACTACAGAATGAGAAGGATTGACAATGGTCTATGTGCTACAGAAGTTCATACACTACTTATTGAGGTCCCACTTCAATATGTATACAAACCATTCTGCATTAAAGTACTTAGTCAACAAGCCTGTATTAGGTGGAAGAATATGCATATGGATGTTATTATTTAAGGAATATTACTTTGAGGTCATAATAAAAATAGGAAAGTTGAATGCAGGACCTACTAATCTCTCACGCATATTGACCGGAGAGGATGCAGGTAATTTAGATGATAACCTCTTAGAGGCATAGTTATTTGCAGTAAGGATGGTATATGATTACTTCTCAGATATTGTGGAGTTTTTAAGTATTTGCATGGCTCCCTCTGAGATGATCATTGCACAAAAGAAGCAATTGGTAGTAAAAGAGGTAGATTACCAGTTGATTGCAGGGAATTTATATAAGTTAGGTGCAGATGGGATATTGATATGTTGTATACTAAAACATGAAAGGACGATTATACTAGAAGAAGTGCATGATGGGATTGTTGGAGGACACTACACATGAAGGTCAATGGCTCATAAGATTTTATGTGCAGGGAAAATTGAAAACCATCTAGTATTTTTAGTTCCGTGACATGTGTCAAAGAGTGGGAAAACCATCTAGGAGATATGAAATGTTATTAAATCCACATGTTACGCTGCAAGCATTTGATAAGTGGGCCATTGACTTTGTAGGACCGATCAATCCACAAGAAAGGAGATCAAGGGAAAGGTACATCATCACTGCGACTAAATACTTGGCAAGGTGGTCAGAAGTAGCACCAATTACCGATTATACTGTAGATATTGTTGTGTGGTTTCTATTCGAGAATGTAGTCACAAGGTTTGGATGTCCACACATATTACTTAGTGATCAAGGTATGCACTTTCTCAAAAAAACAAATGTCGCACTAACTAAGGAGTTTCAGATTCATCATCAAAAGAGTACACCATATAACCCTCAAGAAAATGGCACAGTGGAAGATTTTAATAAGATGTCGGAGAATTATTTGACAAAGATCTGTAGTGTAGGGAGAAATGATTGGGACTTACGAGTCCTTGCAATGCTATGGAATTATAGAACTACAAGTAAGAAGCTGATAAGACAGACACCTTTATGGTTGGTCTATGGACTAGAATCAATGATACCAATGGAGTTCATTCTACCTAGCCTATGCATCACAACAATCATTGATCTCTTTGATACTGGTGTGATATAGGAGACATTGGCGCAGTTAGTTCATCTTGATGAGGAACGGTTTATTGCAGGATTCCATCAACATGTGCAGAAAGAATGAGAGAAGGCTTGGCAAGATCGCCACATTAAACCAAATAAATTTCAAGTCGGCGATTTGGTACTACTCTATGAAAACAAGTATATGCAACATCCATGGAAGTTTCACATGCATTGGTTATGACCTTACATAATCCATCAATTAACTAGGACGGGTGTCGCACGGATGGAAACTTTGAATGGACAAGTCCTCGAGGGAATGGTTAATGGGAGTTGATTGAAACTATATAGAGGCAGTCGACAGTCCATGCAGTAATCTGGGTTGCGCCAGAAACCTTCTATTATAGTAAGTGTAACATAGTAGCAAGAAAAATAAGAAAGAAAAAACAAATAAAAAGTAGAAAAAAGGAAAGAAAAAAATGAAAAAGTAGATATAGGATAGAATAAAAAAAGTGTTTGAATACCAAGGTATCAAAATTTACACGAATGGGTTGATCATCACACACAAAGAAAACACTGTGCCAAGTTAAGAGACAAGATACGGATGTGCCTAACTGTGAAGTATATAGATGGGAGAGAAAAGAACCACTATGTAAGTTGGCTACGACAAGACTGTTAAAATAAGTCAGGCAGGGAAACGACAGTTAGATGACCGACGGGACAAGTCATAAACACATTGTATAAGCCTTTAATAGGAAAAGCCACCAGAAATCACTAACAGATCAACAATACGAATGGAAAATCATAAGGAATATTTGGAAATAAAGGATCATTTAGTTACCAAGTCACCAACTATGACGCCAGACTGGACAAGGCAATTAGGTTGGGATGAGATAGGTATACTTGGCATGAACACACAAAACACGAAGAGAGAAGGAAACTCTAAGTCATTATTCCATGCAAGCAGGAATGAACATAGCCAAATTACCAGAGACAAGTTAAAGAGACCTGCACAAACACATGAATCTCACCGACAAGTCCACCATACAGAGAGAATGGCACCATCGAGAATGGGAGGACCGTCCACCGCAACGAAGAAACAACCAAAGCAACCAGTAGCAGATGTGGAGGTTAAGGAGGTAGCCGGAACTTCGGCCCCGATGTCACCAACAGTTTTTCACAGGGAATATTTACCTCCAAGGAAGGGTAAATCCCCCCAGAAACCATACCAGTTAATGGAAAATAACCATTACTAATAGCACCAGTTCTGAATGATGTCAGTAGCGATGAAGACATGCTCTGGAAGGTTTCCAACCTGAAGCTCATGGACCATGATATCATCGATTATCATTAATTCCCTGAGTTGACCAGGGACCAATATCTATGCACAGAGACCACCCTAGTCATAGGAGCAATACTAGTAGAACCACAGGAATGGGCATCGAGCTTGGAGAAAGTAGGGATACTGAACTTGTTTGAAATACCACATTTTGGATGAAGTACATAAATAAATGTATGTGTCAATTTATTACTTAGATTCGTTCATGGGGGGACACTATGGATGGATCCCTTAGTCTCAATTGATATTGTGCTACTTATGCATATCATAGGGTTGAGCAAAGAAGACGAAGACCCCTCATTATTGTTCCACAAAATGGGAGAGCGGGCCCTCTCTGAAGCCATGAAAGAGAAATTTGACACATTCATAGGAAAAAGAGGTCTATATGTGAAGAGCATCAACGATAGGGATGTCGGGTTTATGATGCGGGTTTTGGCCTGCAAGATTTTTCGCAAATGTAGTAGAGACAAAGTGCTAGTGAAAACCATTTCAGTGACAGTAAAATGCAAGGAAGGGGTTCACATGAGCTAGGAGACATTTCTAGTTAGACAATTTCTACAAGATTGCATGGAGGCCTAGGAGAAGGGTTTTGAGTTTCACTACGCATGGTTACTCATTCTCATTGTGTTTTTCAGATAGCAGGAGCCCGCATATTACCAACGCATATGTGCTACAATTCACAACCCTTTGGCTCCTAGGTATGCCAACTTGTGTCACACAACCATTAAGAGACAAAACACTGACAAAAACACCACTTTTTATACCTATTTGTAGCTCATTACTAAGGTAGTGGAGACCACAGTGTGCATACCGAAGGAATCAGTCGCCGCATTCAAGGATATCGCACGATTTAGAGTCGACATGCACCATCTGTATGTGTAAGCCAAAAAGGATCATGCATGACAATGGTTACCAACCAATTACTGGTTGACACTAGAAGACGTGCACTTAATAATTAGTGACAGGGAGGACGATTGGAAGAATCCATGAGACAATTTAGGGCCCTCAGAAGAGGACGAAGGCCAAGACAACAATGAAGAAGAACAAGATTAGACGAATGGTGAAAGCAATCGTCCTGCCCAATATAAAGTCCCAGACGCAGGACTCAAAATAAAAGATAAGGAACCAGAACAAATGGGAGGGGCATGGAATAAGGATAAGGCTCAGCGAAAGACCATGTTTTATATCTTAATTGATGATGATATGGATAGGATTGGGTACTAGATCCAGGATTCTACAGAGAAACTATGGGGGGAAGGTGGAAAGAAGCACGTGAACCAACAAAAGGAGGTCCAGGATCAACTGGGAATCCTTCAACAACTCCTAGAAACAACATGTGTCATGAAAGACGCTAGGTCAGGGGACAAACCATCCATAGGACCACAAAAAAAGAAGACAACACATAGACAACCCTAACATATCTCTCAGGGGAACATAGAACCATACAGAATGAGGCAACTGTGATAGATTTTCTAGTGGGTGAATTGCAGGAACAAATAAAGGCGTTGGGCCAACTTAATATAGCCATATACAAACTACCTATCCAAAGTGTATAGGACTTACAAGAATAATTGGTGAAGGAAATAAAGCATAGAGAGGACGCAACGCACTGAGACTTGGACAACATGAGGGATGAAAGATCCCAAGTACAGGCACAGTATGATATGACCCTTCAACAAAAGAAGGACATTGAAGGACAAATGGAGGAATTTATGAAGACTAAATAGGCCGCAAAGGAAAGGGTCACAAAAGCACAATAGGAGAAGGACGAAGTTGAATCCATGGTGCAGAAGACACAAGCATCATTCCATAAATTATACAAGGAAGTACCAGAGGTTCCCCTGGTCATAGAGGCCACTATGGAGGAACATTTGTCCAAGATTGGCGAAGTCATGAAGGGATTCGGATCATAGATCCAAGATTTACAATAGAAGAGCATACCCAACACACTACCTGAGGTGGATGGAGGTAGAACGAGGATGAAAACAGAAACAGTTTCCAATATTAATAAATTCAAAGACGAATGTGCAAAGCATTGTGAAATGAGTGTGAAGGTGTGGGAAGAGCTCATGGGAGACCCAGAGATGAAGGTCGTAGAGGAAAAACTATGAGAAGTGCAATAACATGTGAAAGAGGAAGAATAAAAGGCTACTACATTTCCACCACTCGAGCTTATGGAAACCATTTTGGCTTAGTGATAGGCATATGTCGAAGTGGAGAAACTGTGGGACAAACAGAAGGTCCTTCAACAGAGACTTAGACCCAGGCAGGAAGAAGCAGTAAGGATTATTGGAGAATTGGCCATTGTACAAGGTAAGTTCAAACAAGTCATGGCAGAAACAAAGAAAAAACTCACAGACTTGGTCGCACAGGCCATAGAGGAGATAACAACAAAAGAGGCCATAGTTGTCACAGAGGTAGAGGCCACTAAGGTTGCTTCTCAACACTTCATTGTAGCATGGAAGAATAAGAAATAGGCCTAATTGGATCGGGATGAGCCACATGTGAGTGTTGGAGTCCTGTTGGATAGGAATTTTTGGATGCAAGTTAGGAGAAAAACCTAAGTATAAAGAAATGCGTAGAAGGAAGAAAGTGCGCAAAATAAAGTAAGCATGTAGGAGGAAGACAACACACAGACATAAGAATAAAGAGCGAAGGATGACAATATGACATTCCATAAATAGAAGAACAACAAAAAAGATGTATAAAGAGCATAAAGCAGAAGAAAGCAAGCAACTAGTTAACTAAAGTTGGGCATGCCATGCATTGTAATGGGTTATTTTTGGGATAAATAGAATATGGATTTAAGCCCTATATTGTGGGTATAAATATGTAATGGGTTGGGAGATAGAGGAGAGACTGATCGGTGAGGTTGAAATATTATAAAAGAGTCGTGAATGTAATAGTCAGTTGGTAAGACAAAAGATGAATAAAGAGAGAGTTAAGAGAACATATTTTGTCTTTTGTTATCTACTTGTCTATCCATGCTTATGAATTATTTGGTTCTGCGTCGTAGAAGAGACTTAGTTTATGGATTAATTATAGTGTAATATCCATAACTGTGACTGTGAAGAATCTCTGTAATAATAGGGAATGTGTTAAGCAAAGGAATATGAATCCTAGAAAGTAATACTAACAAGGAAGAATGAATCAGTTGTATGTCTCCCTTTCCCTTACCACTATAGAAACCTGGTTCTTGTAGTCCTAATAGATACCTCGGGTGAGACTTGATCTACGCAAGCAGGTGATGCCGAAAGGTTCGATGTCTAGTGGGTTTGTTGGTCATAGGTAAATTGAACCTTGGTTCTTACAACCTGTGCATAGAACAGATAATCCAACATCTATCACAAATACTTTTCAGGAGCGATAATGTGTTTCCTCGATGCAACGCCCATTATGAAAAGAGGCTATCAAATTTGGAATATTTTGAAGGCCTCCCTCCCCCTCATCCAAAACCATATCACGTAGATCCTGGGAAATGGGAAAAATAATTTAATTCACTCAAATAGTATTATGGGGAATCTGCCTCTTTCTTATAATCCACTCATATCTCCCCTCATTTCTTGGCTACAATATCAAGGGTAACTAACCCTTTATGAGATTTCCTCTTGGAATCGCACAACTAGTAAATGGATGGGATGGTCCTCGTGTTATCCTTTCCCCAAAAATTGAAGGACATGGGGATGGGCTTTGACCCCTCCATGCCAAAATTGAAGGACATGGGGGTGGGATTTGACCCCTCTGTGCCAAAATTGAAGGACGTGGGGGTGGGCTTTGACCCCTCCATGCCAAAATTGAAGGACATGGGGGTGAGCTTTGACCCCTCTGTGCCTTAACAACACACTTTGTCATTGATTGTCCCTGACTCTCCTACACCTCCAGGACCTAAAAAAAAATTGAAGGACATGGGGGTGGGCTTTGATCCACTTATGTGTGGACCACACGTTTCACCACCACCTGAAGGTTCCTAGCTTCCCACCATTGGATCCAACCCCTTTGGGCGTAAAATATTTCGTTATCAATTTTATATATACAAAGTGATTAAAAGTTAAAAAAAAACAGAGATATTAATTTAACAAAAAAATTGTTTTAATAGACCAAATATAAATAAAATATTTCAATGTCTTAAGTAAAATATTTCAATATCAACTTTTTTATATATAAAATAATTGAAAAAAATAAAAATAAAATAGTGATCTCTATTGAAGATGTATAATTCTTTGTTTAACATGGAATTGACAAACTACATTTCAAAAAATTATTTCAATGTTCAAGTTAAGTACAATATTTCAATATTATAATTATATATTTTAGAATGAGGAAGATATTTAATTCAATGAATGTAAATGTATCTTAATTCTATATATTATTATATATGTTATAAGTAGATAGAAATCAAATTATTTGAAATAATTTTTTTAGATTGAAAAAACACGAGGATATGTTTGATTTAAACTGGTAAAAAATTATAGAGTTATATGAAATCCTAAAAATAATTAAGATTGGAAGAAAACATTAAGATTAAAACATCACCCTAGATTAACTTTCAAAATGTCAAAAAAATCCATATTGTTTTTAATGTGAAATTTTGATTAACTTGGCATTATATGTGTAGGCATTAACATGACATTATTCCATTGACTTTTGTTTTTTAAATTAAAAAATTAATGAGAAGGTATTATTAACTTTATTCTCTTAAAATTAGATTAATTATTTATAATTTTATTTAATAATTTTTATGAATTAATTGTTTATAAACTTACTTAAAGTTTTTTACGATTTTTTTAATAAATTATTTAACAAAAATATTTTTCTATTTTAAATAAAATATTATTAAAATTTATTTAAATATTTTTTTTCATTTCAAAAATATATTATTTATAAAAGAATTTTTTTTTTCCATTTTAAAAACATATTATTTATAAATGAAAATAACAATTTAATAACAAAAAATAATAATAATAACAAAGAAAACAATTTATAAAATAAAAATTTACACATTTTCAAAGTATATTATTTATAAATGAAAAACATCAATTTAATAACAAAAAAAATAACAATGGGAAAGAAAACAATTTGTAAAACAAAAATCTTAAAAAAAAATAACAATAAATATAAGAATGATAGAGAAAATAATTAAAAAAATAAAAATCTTTTATTAATCCTATGTGAATTATTTATAAATTATTTAAGAAAAACACTTTTTCCCATACTTAAATAAAATAAGGATTAAAATTCATTTAAATGTTTCATTTCTCATTTAAAATATTCATTACTTATAAATGGAAAACAACTAAATAACAACAAAAACGATGATGGCAGAAAAAAAAATATTGCTTATAAATGGATAACCACAAAATAACAATAAAAATAAAAACGATGATGGCAGAAAAGTATATATTGCTTGTAAATGAAAAACAACAAAATAACATTAAAATAAAAACAAAAACAATGAAATTTATTACTTATAAATGGAAAACAACTAAATAACAATAAAACGATGATGGCTTATATATATATATATATTTTGCTTATAAAGGGAAAACAAAACAACAATAAAAATAAAAACTATGATGGTAGGAAAAAAAAAAAAAAGATATTGCTTATAAATGAAAAACAACAAAATAACAATAAAAATAAAACAAAAAAGATGATGGCAGAAAAATTGTTGTACATAAAAGTTGTAGGTTAAAAATTCTACTAGATATGATTTGAGTGATTATTTCTGTATAATTACGCCGAAAGGCGTATACCTATTGACAATGGGCACAATTAATGATCTTTTAATTTTATTTAACCTTAAACCCTAATCTGATGACTATGCATTGAAGATGCTGGTATATTCTTAGTCGTCCTCCAAAATCAATGGATCAGATTTCTTGTTCATAACTTTCTTGCATTTATCAAGGCATCCGTTAACCTGTTTACTTTTTCACATTTACCTAATCATATTAAAAAATTACTATCCAGCCATATAATTGCCACGTTTAATTGATTACCAATAATTACGCCGAAAGGCGTATACCTATTGACAATGGGCACAATTAATGATCTTTTAATTTTATTTAACCTTAAACCCTAATCTGGTGACTATGCATTGAAGATGCTGGTATATTCTTAGTCGTCCTCCAAAATCAATGGATCAGATTTCTTGTTCATAACTTTCTTGCATTTATCAAGGCATCCGTTAACCTGTTTACTT
>JZKD02S1672804.1:1420836-1431689 GCA_000966675.3 Picea glauca
TACAAGATCTTAAGAGCTAGCGCAGAGCCGCCAGAGTTAGCGCAGAGCAGCCAGGTGAAGATCTTAAGAGCTAGCGCAGAGCCGCCAGGTGAAGATCTTAAGAGCTAGCGCAGAGCCGCCACAGTTAGCGCAGAGCCGCCATGTTTACAATTTTTAATTTTTGGTTATTAATTGTGTTTATTAATTTTTATATGTAATGTAATTTTGCAGGTTTTATGTAATGTACCAGCTATTTGGGCACCATCCTCACCGACGTACCTTTCAGTAGCAGCGATTTGGCCGGTTACAGATGTAATGGTAGACTCATATGCTTTAAAGGACTTGCTATTGCTTATTTACTCTTTCATTAGGGTTTGATTTTAAATAATTGTAAAAAATTAAAAAATTAGGTAAATGTTTATTTTTCATAGGTGATACCTTTCGGCGTTCTCAGCCGCGAGTTAGCGGCTGTGCTAGTCTATGTACATTGAAAAATTTTCAACATACTGAATTATATTACTAAATTAAATAGAAAAAATACATTTTATAAAACAGCTAGCAAACACTCACTTAAAAATATTACTGTTAATTTTGATAGTTTTACAAAACTACATACTTATAAGTGCAACCCTCATCTTGAGAGCTTTTTAGTTTGTGATGACTATTATCCATCCACAAAAATTGTGATTCTGAACAGTAACAAACTGCTAAAATTATAAAACCAATTGTATGAAATGTTTATTCATTATAATACTAATATCAAACAATCCATACCAACTATTTCATCAATTCCACACCTCCAACTAACTCACAAATCCTTTGCTTTTACAAATATTAACTTCCCATAATTCTTCAGATTGCTACACTAACAAAAATGTCTACATCTCTACTCCTCTTGTCATCTACCATTCTCCTCAACGAACTGTAACTTCACAAAATTCGTCTTCAGACGACTCTGCTGCTAAGACCCCGCAAGACCAACGCCAAAGACCTCATGAACGCACGCCAGCAATGATGTTATTTAGTGTGCAGGTATTCTGACCCCGCTTTCCACGCCAGCGACGATGTCATTTAGTGGGCGGCCTATATGGTGTGCAGCTATTCCGACCCCGCTTTCGATGCCAGCAATGATGTCATTTGGTCGGCAGGGTTTCAACCGCACCTTCGATTCAGAAATTATTCGGAATCTACAGTGCCACAACGCATATAAATAATGGAAAAAACTATCTTTATGAAATCCTGCCCCGAACATTGAATTGAGCTTACGTCTATAAAACCTCGTACGTCTATAAATAATTAACAATCGACGTAAAGGCTTCTTTGAGTATCAGCAATGGCGATTAATGACGAGAAGAAGAAGCAGCAGCAGGAAGAAGAGAAGACGACGAGCATGCCGTTGGAAGGGCGAGTAGCCATTGTAACAGGTGCGTCCCGTGGCATCGGCAAGGATATCGCCCTCAATTTGGCGGAGAAGGGAGCCAAAGTGGTTGTCAATTACTCCTCTAATCAACGCGCCGCAGAGGAGGTCACTTCCACAATCAATAACAACTCTTCTTCTGCTAATGGTGGGAGGGCGATTGCCTTCAAGGCCGACATCGCCGACGCCTCCCAGGTCGCCCAGCTATTCGACATGGCTGAGCAGACGTTTGGGTACGTCCACATAATAGTGAACAATGCAGCAGTGGCGGACCCCGAGTACCCGACCATCGCCCAAACATCCGAGGAATACTGGGACCGGACTTTCCAAGTGAACTGCAAGGGAGCCTTTCTGTGTTGCAGAGAAGCCGCCAAGAGGGTCGTCCGCGGGGGCGGCGGTCGCATCATCAACATAAGCAGCTCCTTGGTGGGAATGCCCACACCAAGGTACGCCGCCTACTCGGCCAGCAAGGCAGCGATGGAGATGATGACGAGAATCCTGGCGCAGGAGTTGAGGGGCACTCAGATTACTGCAAATTGTGTGGCCCCAGGCGCTGTTGCAACCGATATGTTCTTTGCCGGGAGGAACGAGGCCGAGGTGGAAGCCAATGCCAAATTGTCCCCGTTTGAGCGGTTGGGGAGGGTGGAAGATGTGGCTCCGCTGGTTGCGTTCCTGGCAATGCTCAGGTTATTCGGGTCAACGGAGGCCGAGTATGATTCTCTATGAAAATGAAAAACTTGATTTTCTTTCAGTGCGGTGTGTTTTCAAACCTCACTTAGGGTTTTTAGTCCTAGTTACTTAGGGTTTTACGTACCAACTTACCCCATCAAGGCCTACATGACTTTCAGCGTTTCATCTTTTGGGGTTAGGGTTTTGGATTTTCTTTATGTTAAAAATCCCTCTAGAGCCTCCTTGTAAACATCATCATCTTCTTGTGAATGTGTAGCCATCACATCACTTCTCATAGATAAGCTACACCATTCTAGCTAGTCATTCACTCTGTATTTTTATAGTTTTTGTACATTTGTATTTTTATAGTTTTTGTACATTTCCATCTTTAATAAAAATTGTGCATTATTGTATCTCTGTATTTCTAACAATATATCTGTGCATTTCATTTTTATATCTCTGCCTTCACTTGGTTCCAAAAATAATTTGGATTAGTGGTATCAGAGCAGACTACTCATTTTCGTTTCTTAGTGCGTGTCCCTGATGAGGTCAATGTATAGAGAGTTGGGCCTTGAGCTAGTTTCTCTTGGGGATAGCTACTCTCACCAGCCCAAGCGACCTCCCATGGTGGAAGATAAGAGAGATGAGGAAGAAAAATACCCCATCAAGTTGTTGCTCGCGGAAGCCCTCGCACAACAAAGGAACAAGGTGTTGGATATTTTTTCCAAAATCTTGCAACGATCGTCAACAATAACATGCACATCTTCGTCAAGAAGTCACTTTGGAGATGCTACCCCATTCAAGGTACAAGTTAATTTTGATATTCTCGTATTCGAAGGTCACATCGATGCAGATGCTTTGGAAAAATGGTTAAATTTTCTAGAAGGTTATTTCTATGTTCATAATTTTTTCGATGGAGAAAATATCACCTTTGCGCTCCTTAAGACTCTTCCCCATGTCAAACATTGGTGGAAAACTTACTGGGAGAAAAATTCCATAGAGGAGTCTGGAATATTTTGGGTCGAGCCCACTTTGGATTTTTTTATGGATGCGGTCAAGGAATGATATTTCCCTGTGGGAAACTATGATGACCGGTACATGAGATGGACCAAGCTGCATCAAAAGTGGGATCAAATAGTGTTGTAATTCACAAATACCTTCCATACCTTGCGCACTAAGCTGGGTATCAAAGACTCTAAGTGACATTTGGTTCTGAAATACCGCGAGGCTCTGCATAGATACATCCAAACTGAAATGGAGTTTCTAGACATGTCATCACTGGGAGCCTCTTATAGATATGTTGTCAAAATCGAACAGAAATTTAAGCAACAGAACAAGCGGGAATTTGGGTCTGCAAATATGCAACAACCAAAGTATGTTAAAGGGAACCCTAAATCACAGAACAATCAACCTCAAGACAACCAGTCCAAGCCAAATGAAAACAAGAGAAATAAGAAGTCGAAGAAGGCCACTGGGAAGTGTTGCGACTTCCACAAAATCCCTTAGCACAACACCGATGAATGTCGCTTGAAACATTCGTTGGTGGTAGAGCTCATAGAAACAAAGTTGAGCCCTGACTTGGACTCCAAGTCAGACAATAATAAATGGAGAAAGATAATTGATGGAGAACCCACTGCTACTATCGCGACCACAACAATCCTTCCAGAAGAACCAAAGGATCCTGAGGCGGGGGGCACCTTTTCCATTCATAGATGTGGGTGAAGGGGGTCCCCCGTTGCATTTTATTGTTGATAGAGAAATCCAG
Organism: Picea glauca; assembly: GCA_000966675.3. NCBI lineage: Eukaryota > Viridiplantae > Streptophyta > Pinopsida > Pinales > Pinaceae > Picea > Picea glauca. Next base: position 1,424,667 of record JZKD02S1672804.1, read on the forward strand.
AAGAACCTCATCTCAATAGAGGTCATCAAGTAGTTGGATTTGTCGAAAACACCATACCCGCATCCATACAACATCGGATGGCTCCACCAAGGATGAGATCTATGTGTCACCCAACAATGTCGCCTTTCATATGACATCAAGCCCTTCAAGGATGAGGTACTTTGTGATGTTGCCCCACTATAAGTTTGTGATGTTCTGTTAGACTATCCATATATGTGGTGGCGTCATGTTTTTTATGAGTCTCGACCCCCTAGCGTCATTTTTTCTCTAGGGGGTCATCCCTACAGGATACAAGAGGTAGTTCTGACTACTGTGTTGACAAAACAATGTCTCAAAGTAATCTCTCATACCGCAAAGTTTAGCCTATTCACAACCTAGTCAGAAGAGAAGGACATTGCAACCACTACAGCCTTGACCCCAAACCCTTCTATCCAACATAAGTAGATCAACACAATTGTAGTAGAGTACCAAGATATTCCTACTGCTCCTTCGGGGGTGCCTCCACACTGCCCAATCAAACTAAGTTATGATAAATCTCTTCATGTTATTGATGTTGCACCTTCACCGACAAAGTCATCCTATACTTCAACAAATCATGCAATCAGATTGGTTACTCAGATCCAACGTCTCCAACAATAGGTTTAAAATAGCCTTCAACAATCTAATCATGACATCTTCTTTAGCAAGGAAAGTAGCTCACCAAGGTTCAGATTCAACAAAAGCTTCCCTAGAGACTTCACGCAATGGATAACATTACTTCCTAAGGGGGGAGGATTGATTCAGGCGGAAATTAGTGGCCACCCACCTATTCCACTGGCTCAAAACAAGGGTTTCCACGTTGACATTTTTTCTACAACTTTTTGGGTCCTAAACTTTTGGGGCCATTTTGAGGCCCTAAACAGTGTTTTTTTCATCTTCCACAGTCACACTGTAGGCTTTAGACAAAGTGTAATGAAAAAATGTGCAGTCATCAGCTAGACCTTTCAGACGAGTTAACATGCACCCCAAACAAAGATCGTATGCAAAAGTTACACCCTTTGGAAGTAGACGTACCAACTTACTCCATTAGGGCCCACATGACTTTTGGTGTTTCATATTTCGTGGTTAGGGTTTTGGATTTTCTTTATGTTAAAAAGGCCTCTAGCGCCTCATTTTAAACATCATCGTCTTCTTGTGAATGAGCGTAGCCATCAAATCTCTTCTTAGAGATAAGTTGTCACCATTCTAGCGAGTCTTTCACTCTGTATTTTTACAGTTTCTGTACAGTTTCATCTTTAATAAAAATTGTGCATTATTGTATCTCTGTTTTTTGGAAATATATTTGTGCATTTCATTGTTATATCCCTGCCTTCATTTCGTTCCAAAAATAATCTGAATCATCCACGGATTGCACATCTTCTTAGTGCATGGAGCACCGCTCTATCTTCTTGTGTTGCTTGAAAAACCAAGAGAAAGAAATATACACGCGCCATATCGGTCTGTGGGGTGTCAACTATCTCCAATTCAATCCAGAGAGGTGGGTGAACGAGAATGGCCTTTTTGTCCAGCAGAGTCCCTTCAAGTTGGCAGTCTTCCATGGTGACCTTGGGAAAAACCATGGCACTCCCATGGAATTTATTCAAACGAAGTATGTTGTGGTGAATGTGATTTCTATGTTCATATTGCGGGGGCCTATTGAGTATTCAGTTATGCGAACTCTAAAACTCATTCACCGCTTGACTGAGCGCATGAGAGGTGGTTTTTCAGTTGTTGTTAAAAATAAGGTTGACTTCACATTATTTCACAGTAGTAACTCTTCTCTATTTTAAACCTCTCATGTCCCCATTGTTACTTCGTTTGGTTTAGTCAGCGATGACGAAGGAGAGGCCATAGGATCTAAATTTTACACCAAGACAAAGACGACAGTGGGATATGTTTCTTAACATTTCCATTTTGCAGCCTCAAAATTACGCCTAATTTTGTTAGTTTTAATTACTTAATTGTGGGTCGGCATGCGTTGTCTAATTGTTCTACAATTTTTTTTTTTTCTCTGCGATTCGGTGATATAAATTTGCACTAAATCATTTTTTTTTTGTTTAAAATCCATTTCTGAATGCAAAAATGGATTCAACATGCTGAAAATTTTATGGGGCACTCAGATTATACAGAAATAATCACTCAAATCTACGGATTTAACAAATTCTCGTCGGATTTCGGGCAAATGTCCCCATAAAATATTATCAGACAAGAGTGGTTTTGTAGAACGTTTATACTATGGTTAACTTTTTCGTTTTAAAACATCAATTACTCCATGAATGGAGCATTGAAACGAAGAGTGCAATATTTGTTATCTTTTATTTTGCATTTGTATTCTTTTGGGTTTTCATTTATTGCTCGCCTATTTAGGTATATTTAGATATTATATTGGCATATTCTTATAAGTAATATATATTTATATTAATTGATCATTTTAATTACACTAAAACAATCATATTATAAAATTGGTTGATATACTTTTATTGGGGTCATTTGTTTGGAAATGTGGAAAATTGTGTTCATCCACATATATCAACCACTTTTATAATGTAGTTGTGCTAATTATGTTTATATTGAAAATAATCTTCAATATAATTTATTGATTACAACTTCAAATGTATATGTTTGATTATGTTATTAAATTTTTACCAAATTTACAACACATTTCAACAATTTTATAAATAATATTTATATACAAATTTTAATATATAAATAATATTTTAATTTATTTCAAATTAATATAATAAAAAATTTAAATAACATATAATTAAAATTTATACCAAAACTAAATATATTAATAATTTAATTTTTTTATTGTTTTTTTTTTTTAATTTTGGTGTACACCTATTGGAAATGCTAATTAGTGAGATTCTAATTATAGATGATTGTTCCAGTAGTTAATTTTGGTGTACACCTATTGGAAATGCCAATTAGTGAGATTTTAATTATAGATGATTGTTCCAATAAATGAAACTCTTTGACTTCAAGATTTAACTTCCTTGCATAGGTTCATCATTTATTAAAAAAAGGTGATTAACCTGGTTAGAATAATAATGAGAGAAGTTGTTATGTTGTTATTAATGCTCGAATTAGGTTTAGGTTTTTTCACTACGCTTTACCCTTTTTACTAGGTGTAACCAAACAAGTCTCTTAGGTATCAGGACCATTAGTTTCCAGCGATAATACACTAGATCTTCTTCCGTTCCCATTTTAATGTGATTTGAAACGTGGTATGAATACTAGCTAGGAATCCACGAGACATCGTGGATAATACAATAGGTCTTCTTCCGCTCCCATTTTAATGTGATCTCAAGCATGGTATGAATACTCATTAGGAATCCACGAGGTATCGTGGAGTAGAACCTATGTCATGGTGAAACATGTTGTCGTGACAATGCTTACTCTGGCTAATTTTTTTGAGCTTCAATCTTTGTTCATGGATAATGTTTTTATTCATTGCCCTCATGCAGGTTTCAGAGTTTATGCAATTAATGGTATAGACTATGGGTTTAAATAGATTTAAAATTTTATTTGTAGCCAACATCATTATGAAACTTCACAGAATGAGTTGAGCTGCGAGGAGGATCTCGACGCTGTGAGTGTGTTGGAGAGTGGAACTGCATGCACGTTCTAGCATGCACTTTAGTGCTCTATCAAACTCGATCCTCGAACATTTTGCATTTTTGGTTAAGTTGGTGTGGTTCCAAAGACTTTTCACAAAATTGTCATAAATTTTCATCGAGAGTCTACAATTTATTTGAATAGTTATGTTTTTTTAATGTATCAAGAAGTTTAAGGAGGTTATTTTCTACCATGTTACTAGCTCCATTATTTTCTACCATGTTACTAGCTCCAATGCAACTGACTGTAAGTATTTTCTACCATGTTACTAGCTCCAATGCAACTGACTTGAATGGATATTTGCTGATGGCCCACAATTCCAATTTTTTCGATGTACAATTTAACCATTTCATGCTCTTAGATATTTTGTTTTTTTGGGCAGTAACATTTAGAGTTTTTGGCTTAAAAAAAAACTTTGACCTATCAAATAACAAAAGATAATTATTATGATAAGTTCCAAAAAGATGTATCTACCATAGACCGAAGTAATAATATCTCATAATTTCTCAATTATTATTGAAGATTATTGTTAATGATTACTCTCCAAGTGAAATAATACATGTATTCTTTTATGCTAAAATGTTGTTGAATAGTTTCTTATTCGCCACCACAATATGGAAAACTGCAATCTCACATCATTGTTCACTCACACTTCCCAAAATAACCTTGCATATCCCATTCAAATTTATCATACTCCATTATGCTCAAATCCATATAGAAGTATCAAACTTATCACATTTACCAGCTCCTCAAATAACACAGAAAAAAATTAGAGAAATACCCCAAATTGAGTACAACTTCACATAGCCTCTACCTGGCCTCACCCACAAATGCTTTTGTCTACCTTCACTTGAATTTCTTGTCATCACTGTACCATGCAATCTATCCTCCGTGTCCTCCAAAATTTCCCTTCGTCATTGTACGACACACTTGATCCATTGGAAATGATGATAATTAATGGGATTTTAATGGACACGATTTCATATGTTCCAAATAATTTTCATCGTCACAATATATGAAAGGTTGTGATTTCAAGCATTAACTTCTTTGCATGAAAAAACATGTATGTCATTAAAAAGGGTGATTAACATGATTATCATAATAATGATGCATATTTTTATTAATGCCCACTTTAGGTTTAGGTTTTTACTACACTTTACCTTCTTTACTAGGTGTTTAGTTTTTTTATGGGGGGGGTGGGTGTGGAGCCAACTCTTATTGGGTGAGTGGGACATGTGTTCATGGAACTATTGGGTGAGTGGGATTTGTGTTCATGGAGTGCATCATCTCCTTACCAGGAAAGTTTTCATCGGTGTGTGGTAGGACATTCAGGTAACAGAACAATTCTCTTAGGTATTGGAAAATCAGGACCTAGGTCTTCTTCCGCTCCCATCCTCCATCCAATGAGATAGTTGGTGCATAGATTTCTATCTTTCCCTGTGATAAGTTTTTAGGTTATTTGGATTTGAATGTGGTCGTGTCTTGTTTAATTTGATTTGAAGCACAATATGAATCATGGCTAGGAATCCAAGAGGAATTGTGGAGTAGAATCTATGTCATGGTGAAATAGGTTGTCATGAAAAGGTGTAATTCAACAATTCTTACTCTAGCTATTGTTTTTGAGCTTAGATCTTTATTATTTACATGGCTAATGTTTCTCCTCATTGACCTCATGTAGGTTGTAGTCCAAGCAATCCAAGAGGAATTGTGGAGTAGATTCTATGTCATGATGAAATAGGTTGTCATGAAAAGGTGTAATTCAATAATTCTTACTCTAGCTATTGTTTTTGAGCTTAGATATTTGTTCTTTACATGGCTAATGTTTCTCCTCATTGACCTCATGTAGGTTGTAGTCCAAGCTTATGCAATTAATGGTATAGACTATCCCATATCTAGGGTTAGGGTTTAGATAGATTTCAGATTTTATTTGCAACCAATACACTCAGGAAACTTCATGGGATGGATCGAGTTGTCACGATGATCACAACATTGTGAGTGTGTTGGAGAGTGGGACAACATGCAAGTTCCACCATTCACTTCAATGCTCTATCAAAGTCGATACTCGAACATTTTTCATTTTTTGTTAAGTTGTTGTGGTTCCGGAGACTTTTCACAAATTTGTCATAAATTTTCATTGAGACTTTGCAAATTATTTGAATAGGTATGTTTTGTTGATGTATGAAGACGTTTTTGGATTTCTTCCTCCAATTCTTTTCTACCATTTTACCACATACAACACAACCAACTTGAATGGATATTCACTGATGGATGACATTTCCAATTTTTTTCAATTCCAATTTTTTTCAATTCACAATTCAATCATTTCATGCTCTTGGATCTTTTTCTTTTTTGGGTAATAACAGTTAGGGGTTTTGGATAAAAAACATGCTTCCTTTTTTATCATATAGAATCATTGTTGCATTCCCTATGACGTATCAATTAACTCAACATAATTATTATGATAAGTTCCAAAAACATGTATCTACCATAGACCCAAGTAACAATATCTCATAGTTTCTCTATTCTTGAAGATTATTATTCTCCAAGTGAAAGAATACAAGTATTCTTTAATGGTAAAATGTTGTTGCATAGTTTCTTCTCAGCCACCACAATATGGAAAATTGCAATCTCGAAACATTGTTCACTCACGCTTCCCATAATAACCTTGCACATCCCATTCAAACTTGTGAGACTCCATTATGATCAAATCCATCTAGAAGCATCAAACTTATCAGATTTACCAACTCCTCAAACTATACAGAAAAACAAAATAGATAAATGCCTCATGCACAAATGCCTATGTCTTCCTTCACTTGAATTTCCCATCATCATTGTACCATGCACTTGATCCTTCTTGTACTCTAGAATTTCCCTTCATTACTATGTGACACATTTTATCCTTCATGTACTCTAGTTCATTGTATGATCTATCTTTAACGATTCATGTAGGATGGAGGGAAGAAGAAGTCATTCCCTTGAGAGCAAGAGAAATATTTTTGGCATTGGTTTTGAGGAAATCAAAGAATTATAAGAAACATGCATTTGGAATATTGTTTTGCTACCATGAAACATAAATCACACTTTCAACAATAATTGTACTAATAATTGTACTTTATGTACTTCCATGTAACATTAGCACAACCACATTATAAAGGTAGTTGATATACGTGCCATTTTCCACCTTTCTAAATTAATGGTGTCGATGACGTAACTCAACCACTTTTATAATGTGGTTGTGCTAGTTGTATGATATATCTTTAGCGATTCACGTAGGATGGAGGGAAGAAGAAGTCGTTCCCTTGAGAGCAAGAGAAATCTTTTTGGTGGTGGTTTTGAGGAAATCCTTATCCTCATCAATACTATTTTAATGAGATGAAGCGCTTCATT